>CM055128.1:24234815-24291376 GCA_029206835.1 Rana muscosa
TGAGAGCATAGAGTTCAGAAAATCCGCGCCTCCGTTATTTCTAAAACACAGCTGACCTACATTGATGAGCCCTTTACCGCTCAATAGATTTGAAATGCTGTGCAGCCAGTTTTGTGATTTAGAAAGGCCTACCAGACAGACAATACAGCCAGGTCCTCAAGCTCCAATGCTGCAGCACAGACTCTCTAAAAACACCACCAGCCTGCTGACTGGGCAGTGAAAGAGCAGCAACAAGGTCATCCTTCTGCTCACTACTCTTTTTTTTTTTATTGGAGAAAGATGAAACGATGGTCTTTGTGATGCGTTCTAGCGGATCGCATGATATTTTAATGTAGCATTTCCTATTTTTGCCCCGAGCGCGTTAATGAGCTCAACGGAAAGAAAGTAACTTTTACTTTACAGCTCCGCCCAATGCACATGAATGAAGGTGAACGAGTCCTGGTGGCAACCAGGTGAGGAGTACAAAGACAAGTGTGTCTTGCCTACAGTGAAGCATGGTGGTGGGAGTGTCCTAGTCTGGGGCTGCATGAGTGCTGCCGGCACTGGGGAGCTACAGATCATTGAGGGAACCATGAATGCCAACATGTACTGTGACATACTGAAGCAGAGCATGATCCCCTCCCTTCAGAGACTGGACCGCAGGGCAGTATTCCAACATGATAACCACCCCAAAACACACCTCCAAGATGACCACTGCCTTGCTAAAGAAGCTGAGGGTAAAGGTGATGGACTGGCCAAGCATGTCTCCAGACCTAAACCCTATTGAGCATCTGTGGGGCTCCTCAAAACGGAAGGTGGAGGAGCGCAAGGTCTCCAACATCCACCAGCTCCGTGATGTCATCATGGGGGAGGGGAAGAGGACTCCAGTGGCAACCTGTGAAGCTCTGGTGACCTCCATGCCCAAGAGGGTTAAGGCAGTGCTGGAAAATAATGGTGGCTACACAAAATATTGACACTTTGGGCCCAATTTGGACATTTTCACTTCTATTTTTTTTTTTTTAAATCTTCTAAAACACAATAAAACTTTGCCCAGCTTTTTTTTTTCTTTTTTTCCCCCCTTCTGCTGCCATCAGCAGAGCAAGTATATAAATAGAGGAGCCGTCACCCCGAGCCATCCATCCGCTCTGATCTTCTGTCCCCGGGACGGTTTCCTCCGCGAATAAATAAATTCTGACAGACAGGAAAGGTGAAGTGACATCATCCGCGCTCCCGGCTCATTAGCATGCGGCTATTTTTAGTCTTGGTTTTCCATATTGTGATGTAAATGGGAGTCTGTAGATGATTTTATAGTTCTGGGTGAAGTCAGGATCTGCATGTTCTATGAACGACCCGAGCAACAGGAAGGTCCCGGCAATGTGCAGACATGAGATCCATGTTGTGGGGTGATGGGGCTCATTCACACTCACCACAAACTGAGAGACCCCCAGCCAGATTAACTACTTCAAGACCAGGCCTATTTCTGACACTTGTGGTTTACAAGTTAAAATCAGTATTTTTTTCTAGAAAATTACTTAAAACTCCCAAACATTATACATAATTTCTTAGCAAAGACCCTAGAGAAAAAAAAATATGGCGGTTGTTGCAATTATGTCACACAGTATTTCGTGCAAAAACGCAATTTTTTGGGAAAAAAAAAAACACATGAATTTAAAAAGAAAAAAAACAAAAAACAAAACAAACAGTAAAGTTAGCCCAATTCTTTTGGACATTGTGAAATATGATGTTACGCCGAGTAAATAGATACCCAACATGTTACGCTTTAAAATTGCGCACACTCGTTGAATGGCGACAAACTACGGTACATAAGATTTTTTCAAAGCGTCGCCTGTGGAGATTTTTAACGGTTACCAGTAGGGTTGTCCCGATACCGAGCATTTGCCTGAGTACTTGTACTTGGGCAAATGCTCCTGATGCTTCACCCGATACTTGTGATCAGTGCAAAAAAGTAGTCTCTCTCTCTCTCTCTCTCTCTCTCTCTCTCTCTCTCTCTTGATTGTCCCCGTATACTCCTCCAGCCCCCTCATTTACCAAGCTAAAGACAATCCCACTAAATTCAGGACTATATGGGCAAGCTGGACCCATTATAGGCAAGCCACGGCGGCTAATACCCCCCAAACCACACTTGTGCCCCCAGACAGGGTACGCCAAGCTATGGCCAACCAAAACCCATGACCACCCGTCATTCTCCTTTCCCTCCCCTTCTCCACCCTTACTTTAGGTGACTGCTTAAATTCACATTTAAAACTACATGGTCTACATTGTGTCCTCCTACTGACTCTCAACGATACTATAGGCCGGCTGGCCAGACTGGACTATCCTTCCGCAACATGCGCCAGAAGGCCAGCAGTTTGGCAGTGGTTTTACAAATTATGATCTGTTGATGAACCATATCTGCCCTGTAAAAGTATGGAACTGTTGCGGGTCCCCTCCCGCTCACAGTTTGATCCCTGTTTGGGTGAGCGGGACGGGGAAGACCCATATAGGTTTATCATCTCACATCCCTTGCAACCCCACCAATATACGCATCACCTGCCGACCTTAAGGATTTAGCGACTGAAGTCTTGTACACACGACCGAGTTTCTCGTCAAAAAACGACAAGAAACTTGCTGGCAGAGCTTTCTTGCCGAGTAAATCGGTCGTGTGTACGCGTCTATCAGGTTTCTCGTCAAGAAAACCGACAAGAATCTCGAAGAGAAAAATAGAGAACCTGCTCTCTATTTTCTCGTCAGGATTCTCCATTTTCTCGTTGAGATACTCGTCAGCATGTTTCTCCATGAGAAAAGTGTGTGTACACACTTATCTGTCGCCGTGGAAACTCGCGCATGCTCGAAATGACTGACGCATGCGCGGTAGCTTCCTAGGCATAGGTAGAGTGTAGCAAGATGGCATCGAATGTGACGAGCGCACGCTCGTCGTAGTCGATTACGTCACCGTGTTCGCTCCATTTAAAGAACCGCGGGTTCTTTGAATCGAGCGTGTGTACACTCGGCCGGGACAAGTTTCTTGTCCAAGAATCTCGGCAAGAAAAAAGACAAGTTTTTTCCTGACGAGATTCTCGACTGTGTACGAGGCTTGAGTTTTGTACTACATGTCATCATACCCCGACCATGCCCTCCACTTGATCGAAAGCTCTATCCTAGTTAAGACTGTACTCAATTTGTTAGTTTTAACATCTAACCTTGTTAGATGTTACGTGTCGGAAAACGACTTGTTATAGTTCACCGATTTTACATTGTTAAAAATGTATGCATTACGCCCTCTGTAACCCACTTGTCTTTATTTTGTCACTGTAAAAACTTTAATAAAATTTGTTAAAAAAAAAACAAAACGTAGTAACTCACAGTTCAGAGTAACAATACAGCGTGGCAAACGTGACGAAACCCGGCTCTGACGCGTTGCGTCACTAATCACGTGAATTTTTTTATTTATTTTTTGATAAAGAGTATGACATCGCTTCCGGGTTGCTATATCCGAGACCCGATCAAAACCGATTCCGACTTCGTTCGGGTCTCCGGCCAGCTGGCAGATACGTCGGCTGGTCGCTCGGGCCTCCCGGTGGGACAGGAGAGCACAGGCGAGCTGCGGAAGGAGGTCTCTTCCCACTGCTTGTAATAACAGCCGAGCGGCTACAGAGCCGCATTGGTTGTCATTTACAAAAGAGACGACCGTCGGCTCTAAAAAAACGGTACCGGGGTGATGCCTGCAGCTGCATATCATCCTAGTACAACCCCTTCAAGCTGAAGGCCGCATATTTGCTTTACGTCGGCATGAAGGGGTTAAGATACTCCAATGCCAACAAGCTGCTTTTGGTAGGTTTTTTTTTTTCCTGGCACAAGAGCACCTCTGGCCATCTTTAGCCTTTTTGTTGATTAACAAACTCTTCTTATCCACAAAACATGGGATGTGTAGATCACATGAGGGTTGGAGGTAGTGCTGCGGTTCCTCTGCTCCTGAATATCAAACAAGGAACCGTTTCTGGCACAGGGACAGGTCTGGGATGGGTGACAGGAGCTTCCCCGACCTTCAGGAGGCATTAAAAAGCCCAATGGACCCCTAAAAACCACAACAAAAAATTCTTCACACCTGGTTCCGGCATCCCTTTCACAGGGTCTTCATGCTGGGACGGTCTGATCACATGACCACTGTGATTGGCTGTCACAATGGTCACACGATTAGGAGCCGGTCCCACAGAGACCCAGAGCTATCCGACAGCTCAGTCACCGTACAGGGAGCACAGAAAGCTCTGCTGCCCATGGATGTGGTAATGGCCTCCTTCTTTGTTACCCCACACACACACCCCCCCCCCATGTTACATGTAGGGTTGCCACATCATCCCTTTAAACCCAAACACATGAATTACTGAGGTTCTGAGGCTAATTTAATGCAGATAAGGCACCGAGTTTAACCTGTTCCCAACCGGCTCACGCAGATATACTGCAGCACAATAGCTCTCCTGGGTGAAACCTTGTACGTGTACGGCTTTCCCTTTAGAAGTCGCCAAAGGGCGTGCGCGCCCCCTGCACATCGGGGGACCAAATGCGCGTGGCCGGCGGGCGGGATCGGGTGCACGAGCGCCAGCACGGGGATTTGTGAGTGTAAACACACAAATCCCTGTTCTGTCAGGGGAGAAGACATATCATTTGTTCCTACCAAGTAGGAACAACGAGATATATATTATATAGATATATATATATATATATATATATATATATATATATATATATATATATATATATATATATGTCTCCTCCCCCAGTCAGAATACCCACAGGGAACACATTTAACCCCTTGATCGCCCCCTAGTGTTAACCCCTTCCCTACCAGTGACATTTACATAGTAAATCTGTGCATATTTATAGCTCCGATAGCTGCATAAAAAGGTCAATGGTCCCAAAAATGTGTCAAACGTGTTCGATCTGTCCGTCGCAATACCACAAAAAAAAAAATAATATAGTAATAAATTCTCAGACCACAGCCACTACTAGTTAAAAAATAAAATTAAATTATATTATAATATATATATATATTGTGAGGGGGCTAGCTCGGCAGCGGGTATGTGTGACCCCCGGGATGGGCTCCCCACCCAAAACAGGCCCAGCAGACGGAGGTTGTGGTTTTCAAAATCAAAAAGGTGCGGTTTATTTTCTATTTACAGTGACAAAAAACACAGCAAGGCAAAAGAAACATAAACAAAATAAATCCTGGTCAACTTGACCTCTGACTAAACTTACAGGTTTCCTAACTAACGACTGGGATCAGCCTAGTGCTGTCCTAGTCCCTGGTTTTAAATGTCCAAGCAAAATATAGCCACACAGGCTTTCTCTCACCGCACAGGGGTTCACTCTCCCTAGACAGTCCACACAGGTCTGCTTCCAGGCATGAGCTAACATCTAATGAAGCTGGGCTTTCTTATAGAGGCCTAAATGAGCTGACAAGGTTCAGCTGGCCTCATCAACTCCCTGTCTGCACGACGCCCAGCCCTCTCCCTAGAGGTATGAGTCATCAATGAGCCCACTAGTCTCAGCTGGGCTTATACAACTCTCCACCTAGCTGTATAAGTCAGCGTAAAGCCTGAATCTGGGCGAAATATATCTACCCCCCTGGATGCAACCAGGTGACTTTACCTTCCTGCTGTCACATACCCCCCCCTCTTGTTTTAACCTCGGGGTTGGAACACCAGCAATCAGGCATTCATGTACTCGAGACAAAGCATCCACATTCCCCATTTGAACGCCAGGGCGATGCTTTACTGTGAAGTTGAATTCCTGGAGGGCCAGGAACCACCTATTCACTCTTCTATTTGTTTCCTTGTTTTGAGCCATCCACTTTAACGGAGCGTGATCCGTAACCATGTCAAAGTGCCTACCTAGCAGGTAGTACCGAAGGGAATCTAGAGCCCACTTCACCGCTAAACACTCCTTTTCAACGGTGGCGTAATTTACCTCATGGGACTTCAACTTCCTGCTGAGGTAAATGACTGGGTGCTCTTCCCCGTTCCAGACCTGGGACAATACTGCTCCTAACCCCACATCTGACGCATCACTTTGTACGACAAAGTCTCTAGAGAAGTCGGGTGAGTACAACACTGGCTGGCTACATAAGGCTTGTTTCAAGAATTGGAATGCTGCCTCAGCCTCGGGGGTCCATTTAATCATGACCGACCCTTTCCCCTTCGTCAGGTTGGTTAGGGGCACAGCCTTAGAAGCAAAGTGGGGAATGAATCGCCGATAATACCCAGCGATTCCCAGAAAGGCTCGTACCTGCTTCTTGCTGTTGGGACGTGGCCAACTCTGGATGGCCTCGACTTTGTTGAGTTGGGGTTTTATTACTCCCCTCCCAATGGTGTACCCAAGATATTTGGCCTCCTCCTGCCCAATGGTACACTTCTTGGGGTTAGCCGTAAACCCTGCTTCCCGAACAGAGTCCAGGACTGCTTGCACTTTTGGCAGATGTGAGGCCCAATCTGTGCTATGGACAATTATGTCATCCAGGTAAGCCGCAGCATACTTCCGATGGGGCCTCAGCATCTGGTCCATTTTCCGCTGGAATGTGGCCGGCGCATTCTGTAACCCGAACGGCATTCTTTTATATTGGAACGCCCCGTCTGGGGTTACAAATGCGGTTTTCTCTTTGGCCGACTTGGCCAGGGGGATTTGCCAATACCCTTTTGTGAGGTCAAGAGTCGTCATGTATCGGGCTGCTCCCAGCCGGTCGATCAACTCATCTATACGTGGCATGGGGTAGGTGTCAAATTTTGTAACTTTGTTCAACTGACGAAAATCGTTACAAAATCGCCAGCTCCCATCCGGTTTAGGCACCAACACAATGGGACTAGACCAATCACTTTGGGACTCCTCTATCACCCCTAAGTTCAGCATTCTCTGTACTTCCTCCCGTATTGCCTCCCGTCGGGCCTCTGGGATCCGATAGGGTTTTAACTTCACCCTTTCACCGGGCGGGGTAATAATGTCATGCTCTACCCCAGATGTTTGTCCCGGCAGCTCAGAGAATACCTCCTTGTTGCGAAGTACAAACTCCTTAACCTCCTGTTGTTGGGGTTGTGACAAGGTGGCTGCGATTCCAACCTCAGGAATCACGCAACCAGTTTGAGCTGGTGACCAAGTGTCTGCGACTAGGGACTCTCTATCCCTCCAGGCTTTCAACAGATTAACGTGATAGATCTGTTCGGGCTTTCGCCTTCCTGGTTGTCTGACCTTGTAATTCACTTCGCTCACTTTTTCCATTATCTCGTAGGGGCCTTGCCATTTGGCAAGGAATTTACTTTCAACCGTAGGGACAAGTACCAATATCCTATCCCCCGGGGAAAAGGTACGGGTCTTGGCTCCACGGTTGTACACTCTCTGCTGTGCCAACTGCGCTTGGGCCAAATGTTCCTTCACGATGGGCATTACCTGTGCAATTCGATCTTGCATCAGGGCGACATGCTCAATCACACTCCTGTGGGGAGAACTCTCACTTTCCCAAGTTTCCTTGGCAATATCCAACAGCCCTCTTGGGTGTCTCCCATACAGTAACTCAAAGGGGGAGAATCCCGTAGAGGATTGGGGCACCTCCCTAATAGCAAACATCAAATAAGGAAGTAGACAGTCCCAATCCCTTCCATCTCTATCCACCACTTTCTTCAACATTTGTTTTAGGGTTTTGTTGAATCTTTCAACCAGCCCATCGGTTTGGGGGTGATACACAGATGTACGCAATTGCGTCACTTTGAACAATTTACACAGCTCTTTCATAACCCGGGACATAAAGGGTGTACCTTGGTCCGTAAGCAGTTCTTTACAAATACCCACCCGGCTAAAAACAAGAGATAGCTCTTTGGCTATGGTTTTGGCCGAGGTATTTCTGAGAGGGATCGCTTCTGGATAACGGGTGGCATAGTCCATTATAACCAATATGTACTGGTGCCCCCTAGCGGACTTGATTATAGGACCTACCAAATCCATTGCGATTCTCTCAAACGGGACCTCAATGATGGGTAGAGGGACCAGCGGGCTACGGAAATGTGGCATCGGGGCCGACCTCTGACACACAGGGCAGGAGGAACAATAATTTTCTATGTCCTTCATCACCCCAGGCCAATAGAATCTCTGTAATACCCTCTCTCGGGTTTTCTCTGTCCCCAGATGACCTCCAAGAATGTGCCCATGGGCCAACTCCAACACCAACTTCCTGTAAGGTTTGGGCACCACAAGCTGCTCAACGGTTTCTTCTGCCCTTTTTGCCACCCGATACAGTAGGTCCTTCTCTACGCTGAAGTATGGGTAAGTGCCAGTATTATCTGGGTTCACTAACTCGCCATCTATTTTCACTACGTTTTCCCGTGCCTTTATTAGGGCGGGGTCTTTCAACTGTTCTGTGGCAAAGTTTTCCCTGTGAACCTCAAGATCAGAAAACTCCACAGACGGTAGGTTTTCGTCTGAGGAGGTGGGCTCCTCTCCAGTTTCTTGAGTCTCCCCTGCCAATACTGACAAGGGAAATTCCGGAGAGTCCTCACCACTCTCAGGGGAGTTCTGGCTATCACATTCCTGGTACATAGGGGCACCAGTGGGGGGCTCAGGATCATCCCACAGTTCCCAGAACTTCGGAAAATCCCTTCCCACAATGGCGTCATGCGGTAACTGAGATACTAAGCCCACTGGATGAGAGAGGGTACCTTTGGGGGTCTCGAAACACACCGTAGTCACTGGATACTCTCGGGTGTCCCCATGCACACAAATAACGGCTACCTTGCTATTCCCAGAGACCTCTGTTTTAACTAACTCAGCCTTTATCGGGGTCACAAGGCTACCTGAATCCAGCAATACCACAACATTTCTACCATTAATACACATTTTGCATAAATGTTTCTCAGTTCCCCGAATGGCAGTGCATGCGACTGTCGCACACAGCGACTGACGTCTGCCCGTCAGAAAGTCACACTGCATGGGTTCCTCCACCACCGGGCAATTTGCTGCAATATGTCCCGCTTGCCGGCAGCGGTAGCAAACGATCCTTCTTGCCGCCTCTTGAGCTGCTGATTTCCCAGGCTGTTCTCGCCAAACTTGGGGTAGAGCTCCCACCCTCTCACTCTCTCCACCCTTACCCCTTGGAATCATCTTATCCGCCCC
This sequence comes from Rana muscosa, assembly GCA_029206835.1. Lineage (NCBI taxonomy): Eukaryota > Metazoa > Chordata > Amphibia > Anura > Ranidae > Rana > Rana muscosa. The sequence goes on from CM055128.1 coordinate 24,243,945, forward strand.
TGGGGATGGTCTGGTCTTAGGGTGGAAAGTCCGAGTGTCTCTGGAAGAGGCCGTCAGGTTCTCTGTAGCCAAGTATTTCTCCACACGATCCACAAGACCATCGGCCGTCTCTGGGTCTCCATGGCTTACCCACTTCTGGATGGCAGTAGGAAGAGCTCTCAAAAACCGATCCATTACAACACGTTCCACAATCTTTGGTGCGGACAAAGTCTCTGGCTGTAGCCACTTTCTGCTCAGGTGAATGAGATCATACATTTGAGACCTGGGGGGTTTTCCAAGCTGGAAAGTCCAGTTATGCACACGCTGAGCCCGGACAGCCTGGGTGACACCCAGCCTTGCCAATATCTCAGCTTTTAGCATCACATAGTCTTTTGCTTGGTCAGGCTCCAGGTCATAATAAGCCTTCTGCGATTCACCAGTTAACAGAGGAGCCACCAGTCCAGCCCACTGCTCCTCAGGCCACTTTTCTCTTTCAGCAGTCCTTTCAAATGTGGTCAAAAATACCTCTGGATCATCCTCTCCAGTCATTTTTGTCAATAAACGACTCACCCCAAAGGACGCGGTATTAGTGGGACGGCTTTCCTCACTGGTCTGCGGACGTTGCTGCATTACTGCTTCCATTTGTTGTAGTCTCTGCTCTTGCTTCTGTAACAGGTCTATGAAGCGGGCCTCAGATTGCTGCTGGGCTTGTTGCTGAGCTTCCAGACTCTGTTGGTGAGCTTGCTGCTGGGCTGCAAGGCTCTGTTGATGAGCTTGCTGCTGGGCTGCGAAGTTCTGTTGTTGAGCTGCAAGGCTCTGTTGATGAGCTGCAAGGCTCTTTTGCAAACCTGCATTTGTCTGCTGTTGATTGGCATTTGCTAGAGCCAGCTGCTTCAGTATCTCCTCCATGCTGGCTTAAAAAAACTGCCACTGGTTCTCCACCAACTGTGAGGGGGCTAGCTCGGCAGCGGGTATGTGTGACCCCCGGGATGGGCTCCCCACCCAAAACAGGCCCAGCAGACGGAGGTTGTGGTTTTCAAAATCAAAAAGGTGCGGTTTATTTTCTATTTACAGTGACAAAAAACACAGCAAGGCAAAAGAAACATAAACAAAATAAATCCTGGTCAACTTGACCTCTGACTAAACTTACAGGTTTCCTAACTAACGACTGGGATCAGCCTAGTGCTGTCCTAGTCCCTGGTTTTAAATGTCCAAGCAAAATATAGCCACACAGGCTTTCTCTCACCGCACAGGGGTTCACTCTCCCTAGACAGTCCACACAGGTCTGCTTCCAGGCATGAGCTAACATCTAATGAAGCTGGGCTTTCTTATAGAGGCCTAAATGAGCTGACAAGGTTCAGCTGGCCTCATCAACTCCCTGTCTGCACGACGCCCAGCCCTCTCCCTAGAGGTATGAGTCATCAATGAGCCCACTAGTCTCAGCTGGGCTTATACAACTCTCCACCTAGCTGTATAAGTCAGCGTAAAGCCTGAATCTGGGCGAAATATATCTACCCCCCTGGATGCAACCAGGTGACTTTACCTTCCTGCTGTCACAATATATATATATATATATATATATATATATACACACACACACACACACATACATACATACATACATACATATACACACACACACACACACACACACACATTATATTATAGAAGTATGGGGAAAGCTGGTTTGGCTTCTCCTGTGGATCAGTTCGTTTTGCACGCCTGTGACCCGCTTTCAGCAGACAGTGGGCTTAAGCCCGCTGTCTGCTGAAGTCACAGAGCCGCTCCAGGCTCAGGAAAGATCGCGACAAGCAAGTTGGGATCCGCCCACATGCCTGGACCGGCACCCGGCTCAGCGGGCCGCTCCCGTCCCCTCCACAGCCCAGCGTTCCAGTGAGCGAGGAGGGGGGCAGAGCGCTGCTGAATGACAGTGACCGGCTCTCCGCTCAGTGAGCTATAAGAACAGAGCTATCAGCGTTGTTTGATCGCTTGGTTCTCAGTGTTAAAAATAAAGTCCAAACTTCTCTTTTAAAGTGGTTGTAAAGGCAGAAGGAGCATTATATACATGAAGGTAAAAAATCTGTGCGCTCTTCCCCTCCCCAATCTAATACTTTACTGAATAGAGAGGGGGCTCAGGTATGTGCATGAGAGCCTCAGCTTTCCCAGGCCTTATCCTCCTCAATGGCTAAGACAGCAATCAATCACAGCCAATGAGGAGACAGCATGGCTGAGCCACGCTCCGTGTGTGAATGGACACACAGAGCGGTGTGCTCAGGTGCCCATACAGCAAGCTGCTTGCTCTGGGGGGACTCGGCAGGAGGGAGGAGCGAATAGTATTAGCAGGGGACCCCAGAAGAAGATCGGGGCTGCTCTGTGAAAACCATTACAGAGCAGGCAAGTATAACATGCTTACTACGTTTAAAAAAAAAAAAAAAAAAAAAAAACACAAGCCTTTACGCTGACGTAAACATAAATATGCAGCCATCGGCTTGAAGGGGTTGTAGCGGGAAGATATGCAGCTGCACGCATCACCCCGGGACCTTTTTTTTTTTTTTTTAAAGCCGACGGTCAGATTTCTTGTGTTAACAACCGACGCAACCAAGCAGCTCGGCTGTTATTCCAAGCAGCAGGAGGGGACACCCCCTCTGGTTGCCTTACACAGCATGCCCGGGCTGTCCCGTCCCACCGAGAGGCCCGAGCGACCAGCCGCCACGTCCGCCGGAGACCGGAACAATGCAGGAATCGGTTTCGATCGGGTCTCAGATCTAGTAACCTGGAAGCGACGTCATGACATTACTTCCGGTTTACTGAAGACTTAAAAAAAGGCACCACATTTAAAAGAAAAATGCCAGTATTCAAAAAACAGCCGAACTTTGCGTTTTGAATGCTTTTGCATTCCTTCTGACAGCAATAAAAGTGATCAGAATTTTTATTTTATTTTTTTTAAAAAGGGACAGTGTAAAAATAACAAAAAATATAAATAAGAAAAAACAATTAATAAATAAGTTGCGCCCACAAATGTCAACGGTGTTCAAACCAAACATGTGAGGCATCACTGTGATCGTTAGAGTGAGAGCAATAATTCTAGCACTAGACCTCTCTAAAGCAGGCCATACACGGTCGAATTTTCGAACAAATTTTATTTTCAAAATCAGAAAGTTCGTTTTTGTGATCCGATGATGCCACCATTGATTTTCGAAATCCGGCCGACCACTCCTTCAGGTTGCCGGGAATATTCTTTTCTCTCCGGGAATATTTTTTTTTCTATTACATTTCTCGTACAATTCTCCCATCATTTATTAGAAAATCGTTCGTTTTTCAAAAACTTTCCAACATGTCCGATTCCTCAAATTTGATTGCCGCACGAAAAAAATCGGCTGTTGCTGCAGCCCACTAACGGTGCAAAATTCGTACGAAAATTCTTAGATACGATTTTTGAAAGAAAATTCTTCTTTCAAAATTCCAACCGTGTATGGCCGGCATGACTCTAAACTGGTAACCTGTAGAATTATTTAAAAGCATTGCCTATGGGAGATTAAGTACCGTAGTTTGTCGCCATTCCACGAGTGTGCGTAATTTTAAAGCATGACATGTTAGGTATTTATTTACATCAGCATTCACATTGTAAAAAAATAAAATCTAAATAATAATATCATACAAAAAAAATTGAGCCAATTCGTTTTTTTTTTTTTTATTCATGAAAGTGTATTTCTTCTAAAAAAATAAATAATAATAAAAAAAAAAAAATAGCATTTGAAAGACCGCTGTGACAAAATTGCAACGATCGACATTTTATTCTCTAGAGCAGCGGTAGGCAACCTGCTGTTGTGAAACTACATTTCCCATGGGGCATTACAAGGCTGGCAGTTACAATTACTCCCAGAGGCATGATGGAACTTGTAGTTCTGCAACAGCTAAAGGGGCCCCAGGTTGCCTACCCCTGCTCTAGGGTCTCTGTTAAAAAAAAAAAAAAAAAAATAGGATTTTTTACTCACCGTAAAATCCTTTTCTCTGAGTCCATGGACCGACACAGCTTCTCTATTGACAAAGTGGGTATTATCCGTTAATTAGGAGGGACTAGGCAGAAAAACTTGTAAAAAGTGTTGCATCACACCTTCTACAGTACCGCCCAGGGGGCGGACCCTCTGGGTATACCCTCTCAGTCTGCACATCGCAGATCAGTTCGTCAAAAAGCAGTACAAACTTAAAAGGAGGGGTGGGTGCTGTGTCGGTCCATGGACTCAGAGAAAAGGATTTTACGGTGAGTAAAAAAATCCTATTTACTCTTTCGTCCATGGACCGACACAGCTTCTCTATTGACAAAGTGGGACGTCCCAAAGCAGTGTCAGAGAAAAAACGAGGGGTGGTAACAGCATAAAAACAAACTTCACCCCAAAACACAAAACAGCACTCCAACGGAGGAGTTTCAACTCTAAACAGCCGCTTGCAAAACCTTGCGGCCGAAAGAGGCATCCGAAGATGCACCTACATCAACTTTGTAGAATTTTGTAAAAGTGTGAGCGGACGACCAAGTCGCCGCTTTACATAGTTGGGAAACAGACGCTTGATGTCGGAAAGCCCAAGAGGCACCTATTGCCCTGGTCGAATGCGCCGTGACAGGAAAGGGGGGCGCCTGACCCCTTAAGGCATAAGCCTGGATTACTATCTGTCGGATCCACCTAGAGATGGTGGCCGATGAGACTGCTTGGCCCTTCTTGGGACCAGCCACCGAAACAAACAGTGAGTCTGACTTCCGGAACAGGGAAGTAGCAGATAGGTATACTCTCAAAGCTCGGACAACGTCCAAGGAATGCAACGCCGACTCCTTAGGATTCGACGGCTGAGGACACAAGGATGGAAGTACAATGTCTTCGTTGAGATGAAAAGCCGAAACGACTTTCGGAAGAAAGGAAGGCTGCGGCCGCAGCACCACCTTATCCTTGTGGAAAATCAAATAGGGAGCCTTGCAGGACAGGGCTGCCAGCTCAGAGACTCGTCTAACTGACGTAACAGCCACCAAAAAGACCACCTTCTGAGAAAGTGTCAACAGGGGAATATCTCTAATATTCTCAAACGGTGCCGTCTGAAGCACCGAGAGGACCAGGTTCAAGTCCCACGGAGGTAACGGGGGGCGGACCGGAGGGGCCACATGTCGAACCCCCTGCACAAATGTACTCACGAGAGAGTGAGTCGCCAGGGGTCGCTGAAAAAAGACAGCCAGGGCAGATATCTGTCCCTTAAATCGTACTTGGGGCAAGCCTTTGGTCTACCCCATGCTGTAAAAACAGCAGGATTCTGGAAACCAAATAGGTACGCGGATGCCATTTCATTTCCTCACACATGGAGATGTAGGCCCTCCAAGTGCGGTGATAGACCTTCCTAGAGGACGGTTTCCGAGCACTTCTCATAGTAGAGATTACTGAGTCTGACAGGCCCCGATCTCTCAGTACCTGGTTCTCAACAGCCATGCCGTTAAAGCCAATGACTGTAAAGCAGGATGGAATATGGGACCTTGCGATAGCAGGTCCTTCCGTAGTGGTAGGCGCCAGGGGACGTCTGAACCAGACGTACTAGATCGGCGTACCAAGGACGCTGAGGCCAATCTGGAGCGATTAGGATCATTGGAATTCCCTCTGCCTCCACTCTGCGGAGCAGAAGAGGAAGAAGCCTTAAGGGAGGGAAGGCATAGATTAGCCGATACTGACCCCACGATGCTACCAACGCGTCCGTTGCGTCTGCCCATGGGTCTCTTGACCGGGCCACAAACCTCAATACCTTCCGATTGAGTCGGGAAGCCAGAAGATCTACGTCTGGTGTGCCCCATCTTTGGCAGAGGAGTTGGAACACCTCCGGGTGTAAGGACCATTCTCCCTGGTCCAGCATGTGGCGGCTCAGGTAGTCCACCTGCCAGTTTTCCACACCTGGAATGTACACGGCCGACAGTGCCGGTACGCTCCTCTCTGCCCACTTCAGGATGCGAGCGATCTCCGATGCTGCAGCTGAGCTTCTTGTTCCTCCTTGATGATTGACATATGCCACTGCTGTGGCGTTGTCTGACTGGATCCTGACTGGCCGCCCTTGCAGTCTCTGAGACCATTTGAAGAGGCACAGCTTGATCGCCCGGATCTCCAGGACATTGATCGGCAGGAGGGCTTCCTCTGGGGTCCAGCGACCTTGCGCCGACTGGACACCCCAGACTCCCCCCCAACCTGTAAGGCTGGCGTCCGTCGTGATCACTATCCAGTAAACCAGAAGAAATTACTTCCCGGCCATTAGAGCCGGTGCTGTCAGCCACCATACCAGGGATCTCCTGACTAGGTGGCTCACTCAGATTTGATAATCCAGAGATGAAGGGCATCTGTTCCATCTGGACAGAACTTCCTTCTGTAACACTCGAGTGTGGTATTGAGCATATGGGACCGCCTCGAAGGAGGCTACCATGAGGCCCAACACTCGCATGCAAAAACGGAGTGACGACCAATTCCTGGAAGTCAGCTGCCGTACTGCAGCCCGGAGGGTCTGCAACTTCTCCACAGGGAGGAATACCTTTGCCTCTGAGGAATCCAGAATCAACCCCAGGTACACTAGGCGTTGAGTGGGCACCAATACTGACTTTTGCGTGTTTAGTATCCAACCACAGTCTCGAAGAGTCTGACAGGTAATGGACACGCTTACCTCTAATTCTGAGCTTGAAGGGGCCTTCAGCAGAAGGTCGTCCAAGTAACCTGTGATAGCGATACCCCGCTGTCTTAGAAGTGCCAGAATCGGAGCGAGCACCTTGGTGAACGTCCTGGGTGCTGAGGCAAGGCCAAACGGGAGGGCCACAAACTGGTAGTGGTTCTTCCCGATAGCAAATCGCAGAAACCTCTGGTGTCTGGAGTATATGGGGACATGCAGGTATGCGTCCTTGATGTCCAAGGAGGCCAGAAAGTCCCCCGGATGGAGAGCCGTGACTACGGATCGAACCGACTCCATCCGAAATCTTTGTACCTTCACAAAGCAATTGAGGGCTCTGAGATCCAAGATTGGATGAACCCCCTCCTTCTTTGGCACAATGAACAGATTTGAGTAAAAACCCTGACCCCGTTCCTGTTCTGGAACTGGAATAACTACCCCGCGTTCCAGTAGACCCTGGACCGCCCCATACAGGGCCTCCAGACGGGTCGGTAGTAGCTGGAGATTGGAGGTGATGAATCTGTCTGGTGGACAAGAGAGAAATTCTATCTTGTAGCCTGAGGAGATTACTTCGCAAACCCACCTGTCGGAGACTAGAGCAGTCCACTGAGTCGCGAATTTTGCGAAGACGTCCCCCCACCCGAGAGCTGGGTGGGGGCGGACCTTCATGTGGACGCAGATTTGTCCGCAGGCTTGTTGGGTCTGCGGGACCAAGGACGCTTTTGTCCTTGTGCAGGCGCTTTATCGGCCTGGGGTCTTTTCCCTGTCGCCTTAAGGGGGCGAAAAAAACGCTTACGTGCAGTAAAGGAGGGCCCTTGCCCTTGGCGTGGTCCCCTACCCTTGCTAGTTTGGGGAAGCAAAGTGCTTTTACCTCCTGTGGCATCCTTGATGATGTCATCCAGAGAAGCCCCAAAAAGTCTGTCGCCCTTAAAAGGCAGATCCAATAGGGCTTTCTTGGAAGTCTGGTCCGCAGACCAGCCCTTTAGCCAGATCAGGCGGCGTATTGCTACTGCATAAACCGAAGCTCTTGACAGCAGGGGAATAGTATCCATGTCTGACTCGCAGACAAACTTAAGGCCCTGGACCAACTGGTCGGCCAAAGTTATCTCATTAGGAGGAGCATCTCGCTCCTTTAACCCCTGGAGTAGCAATTTTGCCCATTCAGTAAGTGTCTGAGACACTAGGGCCCCCGCCAATGCCGGGCGTACTGCCGAGCCTACCACTGAGTATAGGTAGCGAGCAAGTGCTTCAGCCTTCTTATCCACAGGGTCCTTGAAAACAGGAGCCCCTTCTACTGGAATAGTGGTGGCTCTATTAAGTCTGGACACCGAAGGGTCCACTATAGGGGGAGAGGTCCATATCTTCAGAAAACTCTCCTCAAAAGGGGTACCGTACTGCAAACCTCTTTGGGGCTGTAAAGACCCTCAGTGGGTTCTCCCATTCCTTGTATAAGAGTTTGTCAAAATAAGACACACAAGGGAACACCTTAGCAGTGCGGGCAGGTTTACGAAACCCAAAGGGGACTGGAGTATCTGCTACTTCTTCAGTCCTTTCCAACTTTAGCGTATCCCGCACTGCAGTAATAAGGTCAGATACCAAAGCCGTCTCACGTACTGACCTGGACTTGGAGTCCTCCTCACTGTCCGATCGGTCACGGTCTGCAGTCTCTGATGCATCAGAATCTGGGCCATGAGCCGTAGCTGGACCTGGTTCTGCATCAGAAATATCCCCAGAAGCTTGCAGGGGATGGGGCGTTTATTACCCCCTGTATTCCCGTGTGCTGCTTCCACCCTGGCAGCAAACGCCTCTAGGATTGCCGACATAGCGTCCATAGACACCTCAGGGGCACCAGCTGCTAAATCTGGTGTTTCAGGGGAGAAGACATCTGGCTCAGATGCCATGCTGACCACACGCTGACACTCACAGGGCTCCAGGCAAGATATCAATAGGCCACCCTCCTGCGCTGCAGAGATGCCGGGTCACCCAGAGGACTCACCACCCTGGATAGGTACTGCTATGCTGCGCCTGTGATGCTGTCCCCTTGCTGCTGTGTCAGTCTGCTTCTTTTATCAGCACTTCCTGTGTGAATTTTCGCGCCAGTGTAATTCACCCTAGAGGCCGGAGGCTCTCGCAAAATGGTTGCCAAAAAACGTCTGTTTGGAAGATAATGTGGGCTCTAAGAAAATGGCCGCCGACAGAAGATAGAGGTCAGGCAGCCATAGCCCACAAAAAGATGGCCGCCGAACGGCAATATCTGCATACAGGGTGGACCAACATGGCCGCCGATCACCTGATAGGGGCCAGTGGGTGTGGCCGAACCACAGGAAGATGGCCGCCAGGCAGTTACAAGAGGCCAAACTTGGCATGGACCACCTCAAAATGGCCGCCGACAGCATGGAGACACAAACACAGGTAAGCAAAAATGACATTTCTTTTAAATGTTAGTTACAGCCAGCCCCGCTCCAGTGGGACCCCCTAGATGACCCCCAGCACCCAGCAACCTTTAGCTAGAAGCCCAGGGAGGAGGGAAAGGCAGGGAGAGAGGGAAGAAAGGGGCCACAACCACTTACTTGATCTCTCCAGGAATGTCCAGCTAAATCACCCAGCCGAGGCAGGGGAGTTTTACTTACCTATCCTGCATGTATTCTGCTGGAAGACATTCCAAACAGATCATCGTCCGCACACGGAAGGTGACTGTTGGCCAGGCATGCTGTGATTGGACCCAGAAGGGACGATCATATGTATGCCCTGGAGCATGACGCTCACCGGACAGGCTGCTGCGACTCGGCCGTAAGGTCAGCCGAAGCTGAGCGGTCCGATGCAAGCCTTGGAGCGTAAGCTCACCGGCCAGGCTGCTGCGACTCGGCCGTAAGGTCAGCCGAAGCTGAGCAGTCCGATGCAGGCCCTGGAGCGTAGGCTCACCGGCCACCCGTGGAGCGACGGGCATGTCGTGGAAAATCCAGCGCGTAGCTAGGGTCGGCACACGCTCGATGGCCGAAACTGGGGAGACTACAAGGATCGAGGATCCAGCCTGTCACCCAGTCGGCAGTTGATCGAAGATCGCAGGAAACAACAAATGTAGCATATATATATCCTTTTTTCCCCCGGACCAATGGGCCCGAAGGGAGCCATGTCCTACTCCTTGCTAGACAGAAAAAAACTGATCTGCGATGTGCAGACTGAGAGGGTATACCCAGAGGGTCCGCCCCCTGGGCGGTACTGTAGAAGGTGTGATGCAACACTTTTTACAAGTTTTTCTGCCTAGTCACTCCTAATTAACGGATAATACCCACTTTGTCAATAGAGAAGCTGTGTCGGTCCATGGACGAAAGAGTAAAAAGTAATTTTCTATCAAAAGAAAATAAAAAAAATTACAGATTTTAAACTTGTAAGCAACAAGTGTCAGAAAAAGGCTTAGGCATGAAGGGTGGTTAATATTGCTTTATTTACAGAAATGCATTGAGCCAAAAATGTAAAATCTACAAAAAATTACTAAAAAAATGTAGGCAAAAAGAAAATCCAAAACTTTGCTTCTCCCCAATCCTGACACAGGCGAAGTGCTGGACAATGGTGGCAGAAGGACGCCCACCCTACACCGGTACAAATTATTGGGCGTGTTCGAGCGATCGCCAGATGCACGTCTACTGAGCGCAGGACTTGCGTTTTTGGTTTTTCTGGTTTCTTTTTTTTTTTTTTTTGTTTCCCTTTAAATTTTCTGGTTTCTTTGTGACAGATGAGGAGCGATTTCCCCGGGGTGCTGCAATGACACAGGAATGCAAATAGACCGGATCCCTTTAGGAGGACAGGCAGGCTCCACCGCCGGCCAATCAACGCATCGCCTGACAGTCATGGTGGACACAATGTACTGCGCCTTCTTTTATAGAAAGCTTTCCTCCTCCGACGTATAGAAAGTGCCCTGAACAATGGGCCAATCACAAGCATACTTCCCAGAAAAGAGGTCCCATCTTCTCCAGGACGCCAGTGTGGTTTCCATGTGGAGTGCAGAATGCCGAGTAACTCAGTGAAAGTTTTCCAAGAAAAACCCTCCTGATGTAGAACTTCCCAGAATCCCCCCTCACCCTGCACAGGTTAACGCAGGGGTCTTCAAAACTACGGCCCTCCAGGTGTTCAGGAACTACAATTCCCATCATGCCTAGTCATGTCTGTGAATATCAGAGTTTTGCAATGCCTCATGGGATTTGTAGTTCCGCAACAGCTGGAGGGCCGTAGTTTGAGGATCCCCGGGTTAACGTCACTTCTTTTCCAGGAAGTCTGCTTGGAGTGTGTGGAACTGCAAGCAGCCCCCCCCCCCCCCCAGTCACCACCATGCAGAGGATGGGGGATGTACAGAGCAGATAATAAGCCAGCTCTGTGTAATCCTCATCAGGACATCGGGAGCAGCTGGGAGGGAAGTAGTGTGAGCTTAAAGGGTCACTCCACCCAAAACAGATAGTTTGGTCCTCAGTAGATGCAGAGTGACGTTCCCTGCTTTATCGCCTTCATCAGAGCAATTATTTTATGTTATTAAGAATTGCGAACATTTGAAAACCCCTTCCTGCAGCAGAATAGGTGAGACTCTGAGGTGTGCAGATGAGAGCGGGGAACTGAAGCATGAGCGCTCCCCTGTTCAATACAGACACTTGCCATAAATAAAGTTATATAAAAATATATTCTATATTATACAAACAAACAAACACACACCACACACACACACACACACACACACACACACGTGAGGCCCTGCCACCGAGTATACCTTGGCTTGAAAAAGTATTCATATCCCATGAAATTTTCCACATTTTGTCATTTCACAACCAAAAACATAAATGTATTTTATTGGGATTTTATGTGATAGACCAACACAAAGTGGCACATAATTGTGAAGTGGAAGGAAAATGATAAATGGTTTTCAATTTTTTTTTACAAATAAATATGTGAAAAGTGTGGTATAAATTTGTATTCAGCCCCCTTTACTCCGATACCCTTAACTAAAATCTAGTGAGTGGAACCAATTGACTTCAGAAGTCACCTAATTCGTAAATGGAGTCCACCTGCGTGCAATTTAATTTTAGTATAAATACAGCTGTTCTGTGAAGCCCTCAGAGGTTTGTTAGAGAACCTTTGTGAACAAACAGCATCATGAAGGCCAAGGAACACACCAGACAGGTCAGGGATAAAGTTGTGGAGAAGTTTAAAGCAGGGTTAGGTTATAAAAAAGTATCCCAAGCTTTGAACATCTCACAGAGCTCTGTTCAATCCATCATCAGAAAATGGAAAGAGTATGGCACAACTGCAAACCTACCAAGACATGGGCCTCCTCCTAAACCAGTGGTTCTCAACGCCAGTCCTCAGGGAACCCACCAACAGGCCAGGTTTGCAAGATAACTGAAATGCATCACAGGTGATATAATTTGCTGCTCAGGGATTGCAGTATTCTAGTCTGCATCTCACCAAGGTAATACTTAAAATCTGGCCTGTTAGTGGGTCCTGAGGACAGGAGTTGAGAACCACTGACCTAAATTGACCAGGCCGGGCAAGGAGAACATTCATCAGAGAAGCAGCCAAGAGGCCCATGGTAACTCTGGTGGAGCTGCAGAGATCCACAGCTCAGGTGGGAGAATCTGTCCACAGGACAACTATTAGTCGTGCTTCTCCACAAATCTGCCCTTTATGGGAGAGTGACAAGAAGAAAGACATTGGTGAAAGAAAGTCATAAGAAGTCCAGTTTGCAAGAAGCCATGTGGGGGACACAGCAAACATGTGGAAGAAGGGGCTCTGGTCAGATGAGACCAAAATTGAACTTCTTGGCCTAAAAGCAAAACGCTATGTGTGGGAAAACTAACACTGCACATCACCCTGAACACAACATCCCCACCGTGAAACATGGTGGTGGCAGCATCATGTTGTGGGGATGCTTTTCTTCATCAGGGACAGGGAAGCTGGTCAGAGTTAATGGGAAGATGGATGGAGCCAAATACAGGGCAATCTTAGTAGAAAACCGGTTATGCCGCGTACACACACACACACACACACAAAAATCGGAAATTCTGACAAGAAAACCGTGGATTTTTTTTCGACGGAATATCGTCTCAAATTTGTATTGCATACACACGGTCACACAAATCTTGACAGAAATTCCAAAAGGTCAAGAACGCTGTGACGTACGACGAGCCGAGATCAATGAAGTTCAATAGGCAGTTCGGCTCTTCTGCTTAATTCTGAGCATACGTGTTTTTTTTGCGCGTCGCAATTGCATACAGACGAACGGAATTTCCGATGGGAACATTTTCCGTCGGAAAATTTGAGAACCAGCTCTCAAATTTTTGTCGGAAATTCCGACAGAAAAAGTCAGATGGAGCCTACGTACGGAATTTCCGACCAAAAGCTCACATCGAACTTTTCCTGTCGGAAATTCCGACCGTGTGTACGCGGCATTAGAGTCTGCAAAAGACTTGAGACTGGGGCAGAGATTCACCTTGCAGCAGAACAAAGACCCTAAACATACAGCCAAAGTCCAGACCTAAATCCAATAGAAAATCTGTGGCAAGACTTGAAAATTGCTGATCACAGACGCTCTCCATCCAATCTGACAGCTTGAGATATTCTGCAAAGAAGAATGGGCAAAAATGTCCCTCTCTAGATGTGCAAAGCTGGTAGAGACATCCCCAAAAAGACTTGCAGCTGTAATTGCAGAGAAAGGAGGTTCTACAAAGTATTGACTGCGGGGGGCGCCATACAAATGTACCCCCCACACTTTTCACATATTTGTAAAGAATTTTGAAAAACATTTTATTAATTTTCCTTCTACATCACAATTATGTGCCACTTTGTGTTGTTCTATCACATAAAATCCCAATAAAATACATTTCCGTTTTTAGTTGTAACATGACAAAATGTGGAAAATTTCAAGGGGGTATGAATACTTTTTCAAGGCTCTGTAGGAAAAATCAGCACAGGGTTCTCACCATTACAGAGTGCGGAGCTCCTGTACAGAAAGCAGGGCATTCAGTTTTGTAATGCCGAATCGAGGTCTGGAGGCTCCAAAGTGTCTTGTGTGGGATGAAGCCTCCTATCCTGTGTCCGGATCTTACTGGTGACCTGCAGGTTGGGTAAGGGGGTTCACACCCAGTGGGTTGGGGGAGGGGGGTGCACACCCGGTGGGGTTGGGGGAGGGGGGTGCACACCCGGTGGGTTGGGGGAGGGGGGTGCACACGAGGAATTATACAGATCGCTCTTGTATTCCCGTGAATGGGCTGAAATCATACCAAAAGTAGCACAACCGGATCACATTGTGTTGTACCATGCAATCTGGTGCAGGCAAACACACTGCGTTTGGGGTGTTAGCATTGCATTGACACTTGGAACAGATGGCAAGGGCTGTGCATTCTGAAGGTGGTGCGGGAAACTCACAAGAAACAGGTTTCCCACACTGCGTTCAGGTGTGAATGGGTCCTGAAGCTCAGGGCTGTGGTCAGGAAGGAGGTGCATGGCCAGGAGAGAGGGGTGCGGCTGTGTAATCCACTCTAGATGTTGCGGTCCATGTTGGAGGAAAGGCTCCATGTCCATTAGGCTGAGTGTGTTAGTGTGTTGAGGTGGCTAAGTGAGTCCAGGGGACCTGGTGAATTCCGAGGTCTCAGAGGAGTAAAAGAGCCAGAGGTGTCAGGAGAACCCCTATAGAGGGGCCAGGAGTGGCCCTGTACAGGGGGTGAGAACTACAGGCTGGGGTAGCCAGGAGAGCTGGTGGGACAGTCTGAGGGAGCAGTGCTACCGCGGGACATTGGCATTTTTTTTTTCAGGACACCACGATATGCGGGGGCGATGTCTTACCTCCTCCTCCCGTGCTGCCTCCTCGAGTCCTCTGGCTCCTCTTTCTGCTGTGCTGCCCTCTGCTGGGGCCCCAAGACAGCTCGGGGCCCCGAGCAGCTTCTTGGTTTGCCTGTCCTGTCCGACGCCCCTGGTGAAGGTGAACTGTTTGTGGGTGAACATTCATTTCAACTTTTCCTGCAGGGCTGTGTTTAGCCTCCTGTATCAGCAAAATGTCTGACTTGCATACACCGGAACCTTCCGTGATGTGGACTATTACTAATATCCTATTGGAAGGGAGCTGGAGGAAGGCAGAGCCAGCTCCGAAATCCGCAGTATGATTGGAATGCAGGATTGGTCACTTTGCTTGAATTTTTTTGCTTTTTTTTTTTTATAAATTAAAGTGGTTTGATAGGGATGAAGCTACAGCTTACAGCGCATCACCAGCCCTGAACATGCAGCGGCTGCCTTCACTTATTTCCCCCCCCCAATTGTCTCCTGGTGATCCTGCCAGTAACACGTCCTGTACGGTAAGTGGATGACAGTGCCCCCCTCTCCAGATTTAATATGCAAGAGAATTTCAGGATTTTTAGCATTTGAAAATTATCATTACTATTTTTTCTTTTATATACTATAGATGTCTTGTAAATACAGTGTGTAAACATCCTTCATTCATTTTCTATTAAATGTTTTAATTTATAGCCTCTAGGGGCAATGTGTGTATAATAAATAAATAAAAAAAATATATATATATATATATATATATATATATATATATATATATATATATATATATATATATTATATAATATCACACATACATACATACATACATACATACATACACACACACACACATACACTTTATACTTGTATATACTTAACCGCTTGTCGACCGGCTCACGCCAATATACGTTGGCAGAATGGCACTCCTGCGCAAACCAACGTACCTGTACGTCGGCCTGCAAATGCAGGTTGTGCGCCCGCGGGTCCCACTGACTCGATGTCCGACGGCAGCCCGCGATTTGAGCCAGAATGGGGCACTGTAAACAAGGCATTCCCCTGTTCCGCCTAGTGACATGACAGGGATCTACTGCTCCCAGTGATCAGGAGCAGTGATCTGTCATGTTTCAGTAAGCCCACCCCTCCCCCTCCTCCCTACGGTTAGAACACAGTGAGGGAACACACTTAACCCCTTGATCGCCCCCTAGTGTTAACCCTACCCTGCCAATGTCATTTTTACATTGATCAGTGCATTTTTATAGCACTGATCAATGTAATAATGTTACTGGTCCCCAAAAAGTGTAATTTGGGGTCAGATTTGTCTGCCGCAATGTCGCAGTCCCGCTAAAAAGCGCAGATCACCGCCATTACCAGTAAAAACAAATAAAAATATCTATCCCGTAGTTTGTAGACGCGATAAACTTTTGCAATCAATATACGCTTATTGCGGGGTTTTTTTACCTAAAATAAGTAGAATAAATAAATAAAATAAATCGGCCTAAACTGATGAATAAATTCGTTTATTTATATTTTTTGGAAATGTATTATAGCAGAAAGTAAAAAAAAAAAAAAAAAAAAAAAGTTGTTTTTTTTTTCCTTCAAAATTGTTGCTCTTTTTTTATTTATAGCGCAAAAATTTAAAACCGCAGAGGTGATCAAATACCACCAAAAGAAAGCTCCATTTAAAAAAAAAATTAAAAATAAAAGAAGGACGTCAATTTCGTTTGGGTACAACATCGCACGACCGCGCAATTGTCAGGTAAAGCAACAGTGCCGTATCGCAAAAAATTCTCTGGTCATTAAAGTGGTTGTAAACCCTCTGGGGGAAGTTACACCTACAGGTAATCCTAGATTAAGGCTTACCTGTAGGTGTTTGCAATATCGTCGAGACCTACACGGTCTCTGAGATATTTGCAAAAAAGACTAACGATGTCTACGGCGCAGGCGCACTGAGCGTGCCGTTTTTATGAATAGGGTCGTGCAGTGAAAAGCGGCGCATGCGCAGGAGTGACGTCAGGCGATTCCGGACAGTCAGAGCCGGAGTTGGCGGACCCCGGAAGAAGAGGGGTGAAGATGGACGCACACTACTAGCGAGGAAATCGGGGACATCGCGGGCTTCTACTGCAGGCAAGTGACACATAAAAGGGATACTATGCGATGCATAGTAGCCCTATTATGCTTTACCTTTGCAGGGAAACAAAGTGGAAGTAAACCCATCAGGGTTTACTTCCTCTTTAAGGGGATAAAATATTCCGGGGCTAAAGTGGTCTTAAAGTGTTACTAAACCCAGGAATCTGCATTCACTATATCTGGTCTCCCACAGCACAAAGAACATGCAATACATTTCATTTAGTAAATATAAACTGCTAAATCCCTATTTTTATCAGCAGTATATAGCAGTCTTGTGACTTCTACCAGTGTCCGGTCAAAGCTTGGAGGAGGAGTTTTCATTCTTCTCCGACTGTCGTATGAAGCTGCAGGACCCCTGACCCTCTGTCTGGACAGTGCTGATTGGCCCTGTGCTGATTACATGCACCCTTCCAAGAAAAACCTGTCTGCACATGCTCAGTTGGGTGTGTATGGCTAGAGCGACTCCAAGGCTCTGTACTATCAGAGTAGGATTGGGGACAGTGGAAGAAGGGGAGGATCAGAGTAAACAGGATCAAACAGCCTTTTTTACACAATGCAGAGAATTAACCCCTTTGGTTCCACAGTGAGTATAACAAGCATGCTTTACTGCGTATACAGACTGATTAATTTTACGGTTGTGGGTTTAGTAACACTTTAAATTTCTACATATACAATATTCTGTTAAATATTTAGGCTTTTATACATTTTGCATGTACTGTCATATATGTGGGACCTTGTGTACCCCTCCCCCTTGTCTATGGGACCCTGCGTGCCCCCCTCCCTTGTCTATACTGCTCTTTAGCTTGGCGGTCAGGTTGTGTCCTTGTCAGGAAGGTTTCCCCGCACTTCCTTCCCCCGATGAAGTTGTTACATTTTTTTTCCCTTGAACATGAAACAAAAGTAACCAACATTCATTGTAAAATGTGGAGCTGAAAATGTAATCGATTGTACTTACTTGCCAAGGCCTTCTCGTAGTTTTTCCCCATCGAGATAAAATTCCTAAGGCAAGGGTTAAACTGTTCCATAATCGTCTGAAAAACAACGAAAGAAGAGAAAGAAACGTCAACAACCAAAGAATTCCACCGTCCCCTCAAATCTCATTTCCAAGCAGAACATACATTGTAAGGTTGGATGGCCTTCAACTGGAACAGCAAAACCATCTATTTTGGATGAAGTGGAGAGGAATTAGAGATGCGGAGTCTTTGAAAATGCCAAAAACCAGGGGAAAAAATAGTTACGTTTCCTTACAGCAGTTAAAACAGTTCATTTTCAGAACGTTCCGTTTTCTAATGGTTAGTAGGGTGAAGATCTGACACTAAGCTCTGGTTATAGAAAAATTCATGTTTAACTTGGAAAAGTCCAGTATATTGTTCTAATCTTCCTCCAAAATCTCCAGATTCCCGTTGGTCTGCCTGCTGGGACCGGATTTCCTATTACAGGGTGGCTACATTCCTTTTCCATGGACCCAATATATGTAGCCACCCTGCCTTGGGCCCCCTGTACGGAGGCATGTAGCCACCCTGCCTTGGTACCCCTGTACGGAGGCATGTAGCCACCCTGCCTTGGTACCCCTGTACGGAGGCATGTAGCCACCCTGCCTTGGTACCCCTGTACGGAGGCATGTAGCCACCCTGCCTTGGTACCCCCTGTACAGAGGCATGTAGCCACCCTGCCTTGGTACCCCCTGTACGGAGGCATGTAGCCACCCTGCCTTGGTACCCCTGTACGGAGGCATGTAGCCACCCTGCCTTGGTACCCCTGTACGGAGGCATGTAGCCACCCTGCCTTGGTACCCCTGTACGGAACCATGTAGCCACCCTGCCTTGGTACCCCTGTACGGAACCATGTAGCCACCCTGCCTTGGTACCCCTGTACGGAGGCATGTAGCCACCCTGCCTTGGTACCCCTGTACGGAGGCATGTAGCCACCCTGCCTTGGTACCCCCTGTACGGAGGCATGTAGCCACCCTGCCTTGGTACCCCTGTACGGAGGCATGTAGCCACCCTGCCTTGGTACCCCTGTACGGAACCATGTAGCCACCCTACCTTGGTACCCCTGTACGGAGGCATGTAGCCACCCTGCCTTGGTACCCCTGTACGGAGGCATGTAGCCACCCTGCCTTGGTCCCCCTGTATGTAGGAATGTAGCCACCCTGCCTTGGGATCCCTGTATATAGGAATGTAGCCACCCTGCCTTGGGATCCCTGTATATAGGAATGTAGCCACCCTGCCTTGGTACCCCTGTATATAGGAATGTAGCCACCCTGTCTTGGTTTTATTGTACATAGGAATGTAGGCACCCTCTTCCTCAGTCCTGGGATTCACTATGGGGTTTGAAGGGTGCATTGAGCAGATCACATCACCACAACCAACATATACTGCCGATTCCATAAAAGAGGAGAGATTCCGGGGCTCATGGAGGAGATTACAAAGAAGCAGAAACAAACATTGGCACCCTGTAATCTATTTATCATGAAACTATGTAGTGATGTGTATGGATTATTTTTGGAGAATTAGCACAGTGAATGGTTTGGTGTCAAGAAGGGCTTTTGAATGACATTATTTAACTCGATGGCAAGAAATAAAAAAAAAAAAAAACGTATGAACAATTTTTCAGAACAGAATTCTGGTGTATAGACAGCTTTTCAGATGCACTTTTAATAGCAATTCCAAAATCCACTTAATATTGTTTTAGCCGGTGGAGGGTGGTGAAAGGCAATAGGATGAGATGGAGGGTGGAAGAAGGTGGTGGTGATGAGATAGTGGAAGAATGTGGCAATAGGGGAGGAGAGTGGTGGTGGAGGAAGGTGGAAGAAGGTGGTAGTGTTGGGAGGAAAGGTGGTAGTATGTGAAGGGGATAGGATAAGCTGAAAGAGGGAGGAAGGTGGTGGTAGTATGTGGCAACAGTGAAGGAGGGTGGCGGTAATGGTGGTATGAGGGTGGTTATGGTGGTAGAGGGTGAGGTTCAGTACTGTATAGAGGAAAGTGGTGCTGAAGGACCAAGGTGGGGTTTATGGTGGAGGAGGAAGGTGGAGGTAGGGTGAGGGTGAGCGAAAGATGATGCGGTGGTGGAGGAGGGTGGGGGTGATAGAAAGGTGGTGGTGAAGGAAGGTGGTTGGGGTGATGGTGGAAGAAGGCGGAGGAGGGCGAGGTTCGGTACAGAGGAAGGTGGGGATAGTGGAATAAGGTGATGGTGGAAGAAGGCGGAGGAGGGCGAGGTTCAGTATAGAGGAAGGTGGTGGTGAAGGACCAAGGTGGGGTTTATGGTGGCGGTAGGGTGGGGGTGATCGGAAGATGATGCGATGGTGAAGAAGGGTGGTGGAGGAGGGTGGGGGTGATGGAAGGTGGTTGGGGTGATGGTGGAAGAAGGCGGAGGAGGGCGAGGTTCAGTACAGAGGATGGTGGGGATAGTGGAATAAGGTGATGGTGGAAGAAGGCGGAGGAGGGCGAGGTTCAGTATAGAGGAAGGTGGTGGTGAAGGACCAAGGTGGGGTTTAGGGTGGGGGTGATCGGAAGATGATGCGATGGTGGAGAAGGTAGGGTGGGGGTGATGGTGGAAGAAGGAGGAGGGCGGGGTTTGGTACAGACTACAGAGGAAGGTGGTGATAGTAGAGGAGGGTTATGGTGGAATAAGGTGGAGGAAGGTGGTGATAGTGGTAATGGTGGAGAGAAAGGTGGCGATAGTGGAGGAGGGTGGGGGTGATAGTGGAGGAAGAAGGTGACGATAGGGGGGTGATGGTGGAGGAAGGGGGTAAGGGATAAGTTTCGGTGTAGAGAAAAGGTGGGGATAGTGGAGGAAAGTGGGGGTGATGGTGGGAGATAGAAGGTGGCAATACAGTGAGGGTGATGGTGGAAAAGGGTGGCGAGGGGCGAGGTTGGGTATAGAGAAGGAATATTCAGTTTTGTCACATTTTCTAAGACACAAACACATAAAAATGATGGAAATGCATGCGTTCTGCGTTTCTGGAATATGAAGTATCTGCAATTACTGGCTTTTAGGTGTTCAGGGATCTCGGCTCGTTCTCGCTACGAATACAAAGCATTTTCGTTACCTAGGAGACTAAAAGCAGCTGACTCAGACCCCCATTTTCTGCTGCTGCTGCTCCAGCGGGATTCGAGGGAATCACTAGACCACAATACAGATCAGAGTTACAGGTAACGCCTTGCACATTGCCAGTCTGAAGGCAAAAATTCTAATTCCCCCACAAAAGACCCAATAAGCTGTAGAGGGATGAGGGGAAGGTGATGTGGGGCCAAGAGTACGGAGGGTTTTCTACAAGCGTTTTGTAGTACAAACAGGACAGGGATTCAGAGTCAGCTGTGTGGGCAGCTTCCAACTACCACCCCCCCCCCTCAGCTTCATGGTTCCCCCATTGTATGGAGAGGAATATCTGTCACCAGCCGCACTGCACAGATATACAGAAGGTGCCTCCCCGTCATTGTATTCCGACATTCACAGGACTACAAATCATTGGAGATAAACATTCCCCGATACAGAGTACAGGACACACCATGACGGCTATGATGCCCGTACACCACAACTATTCAAGATAAAAAAAAATGTAATTTTGGAACTTTGATTTTCTAATGGTTGGCGATTTCAAATCAATGAGAAAATTTGAAGGAGGAAAAACTCAATAGGGGGAACGTAAAGCATAATTCCACATTTAATATCCCATCAAGCTGGATCAGACAAACCATTTTCTTCACTAACCGAAGCCCTTGCTGGGCGCGATGTATAAACTTTATGTGGCCTCAGCTATATACAGTATACAGCTCTGCGTTCTGTCCTCAGCAATATACAGCTCTGCGTTCTGTCCTCAGCAATATACAGCTCTGCGTTCTGTCCTCAGCAATATACAGCTCTGCGTTCTGTCCTCAGCAATATACAGCTCTGCGTTCTGTCCTCAGCAATATACAGCTCTGCGTTCTGTCCTCAGCAATATACAGCTCTGCGTTCTGTCCTCAGCTTTTTATGCAATATACAGCTCTGCGTTCTGTCCTCAGCTTTATATACAGTATACAGCTCTGCGTAGGGGTGAAACGGATCAAAAAACTCACGGATCGGATCGATCCTCGGATCAGAGCCACGGATCGGATCATTTTCGGATCGGCAAAAAAAAAAAAAAATGTTTTTACTAAATATCCACCTAATCTCCCCCTCACTGTAATATCCACAATCTTCTCCCCCTGTAATATCCACAATCTTCTCCCCCTGTAATATCCACAATCTTCTCCCCCTGTAATATCCACAATCTTCTCCCCCTGTAAAATCCACAATCTTCTCCCCCTGTAATAGGCATCTCCCCCACTTACTTTAGTCTCTCCCGCCGGCCAGTTCAGATCCACGAGCAGTGAGGGTTAGGGGGTGATGACGTCAGCGCGCACAAGGCGGCCGCCGCCGCCGGGTGTACCAAGATGGCCGCGGCTCCGGAGCTAGACCGAAGCCGCGGCCTTTCCCAAGGCCGAGGCCGCGAAGTCGCTCCGCGGATCGAGTGGTGATCCGATCCGAACAGGGTGACCCGTTCGGATCACCGCCGATCCGTTGCAGCCCTAGCTCTGCCCTCAGCTATATACAGTATACAGCTCTGCCCTCAGCTATATACAGTATACAGCTCTGCCCTCAGCTATATACAGTATACAGCTCTGCCCTCTGTCCGACTCCTCAGCTATATACAGTATACAGCTCTGCCCTCAGCTATATACAGTATACAGCTCTGAGCTCGGTCCTTGGCTATATACAGCGATATTGGAACTTCCCGTCCCACTCCTGGAACAAGACTCGAGTGGGGCTGAGCACTGCTCATTAGCATGCCAATAGCATTTACGAGATGTTTGTTTTTGTAGCGTTAAAAAAATAAATGCAGGATAAATGCCCAGGAAAGTTTTTCTAGTGGGAAGTTCTTAAAGAAGTGATGTGGAGGAAAATGATCTGCTCTGAGGAGTGGCCAGGTTGCGGTGTGATGACATTCCTCTGAATGCTCTGCACGATTGATTTGTAGACTTTGATGAGCCCACCGTTTGGCCAATCGTTGCGAGAATGTTTTGTTTTACGTCGTTCACTCATTAAAATGCACATCAATTTATAACTTTTTTGAAATGCGTTTTTCTGGATATTTATATTATTCTGTCTCTCACTGTTAAAATAAACCTACCATTAAAATTATAGACTGATCGTTTGTCAGTGAGAAAACAAACAAACAAAAAACAAAAACAGGGGATCAAATACTTTTTTCCCCCTCGCTGTATAAGGCTTTAAAAGCATAGATGCTGCAGAAACACAGTGGGGGGAGAGGGGGGTCACTGACACGTGAATGAGTCCTTAGTGAAAGATATGGTTGGTTTGGGCCAAACTATTTATAGGTACAGTAATCATGAAGGGAGTCTTTAAAAAGGAGAAGTCCAGCCAAAGTTTGTTTGGCTGGACTTCTCCAGATCACAGTTAGTTTTTCACTCCTGTGACCCGTTTTCAGCAGACAGCGGGGCTGAAGTCCGCTCTCTGCTGACGTCACAGTTGTCAGTCCAGGCGCCGCACCATCACGGAGTTGAGCATCCTATAACATTCCACAGGAACCCGGTGGATACCTATTCGGGAAACACCCGTAATCAAAGTCCAGCGTGGGCATTTCAGCACGTTCACCCCCGCAATCAGCGACCAATTATCTTTGAGTGTTCCCTTATGGGTGTGACCTACGGGTTACCAGCTTTCGTTTTCAATTTTCTTTTATTATTATGTTTTTCTATTAACTGCGTTTCATGTTAATGTATTTTATATGACATTATTAAAATTATATATTTTTTTTATAGTAGTGCCTCCAAAGTCCATTTTTTCCATATATATTTCTCTACTAGTTATCAGGATGTGGCACTGTAGTTATGTAGGGTGACTGATTACCACTCGAGGGCAACAAGTAATCAAATCTCTAAAAATCACCATCACGGAGTCTGGATCCACAAAATCCCTGGACGGACACCCAGCTCAGCCTCTCAGTGAGCCGCTGAGAGCCTGAGCTGGCCGCCCCGGCCCCTCCACAGCTCAGCGCTCCAATGAGCTAGGAGGGAGCAGAGCAGAGAGCGGTGACTGACAGTCTGCAGCTCTCTGCTCGGGGAGCTCTGAAAACCGAGTAAATCGGCAGGGTTTGATCGCTCAGTTCTCAGTGTAGAGGTGCTGGGGGGCCGATGCGGCATCCACCTAGGCAAGTACGAATAGGGGAAAAAAAAAAAAAAAAAAAAAAAAAAGAAGAAGGACTTCACTTTTAATGAATCCCCAACACCACTTTTCTGGCATCATGGCCCTTCAAAAATGGCCCCAGATTCCAAATCCTTCCCACCTGCTTCCGTAACTTTACTGTATGTATGTATGTATGTATGTATGTATGTATGTATGTATGTATGTATGTATGTATGTATGTATATGTATGTATGTATGTTCAAATTGGTCTGTGGGGCAGGCATTCAAATTATACAGAAGAAGACAATCCTTACATACAAAATAGAAAATTTCCAAAATTCCAACATTTCACAAGGTAACTGGCTGGAGGAGACACCAGACAGTGTCGTTTTTGCAAACTTTTTACACATCCCACCATTCCTCCAGAGCCCTCGCTAGTCGATCCATAAAAATAATCAAGTCCTTCCACCCAAATTAGCAATACGAGGGTCTCCACCACACAGCACGTCATGTCAGAATCAACAAATGGCCCCCTACAGCCATAGAATGATTAGTCAACCCCCCCCCCCCCACCATCACAATGTATTAATCAGGAAACCCTGCCCACTATGGCCCACTCCATTAAGACTGCAGCAGAAAATGACACCCCCACCTCACATGTGGAAGAGCTGCAGATCCTGCCCTCAGAGCGAGGGATGACAGTTCATACAATGCTCTTCATATCCCCTCCAGCTGCCTTTTTCTGCCCAGCCTTGAATCCAAGGTGCCCATAGACAAGAAAGACACACACGATCGGACCAGAATACCCAACAACCTTTCCTCATCCATGATTAGCCCCCAGCTGTCATGATGGTCCATTTGCTTCAGCACATTAGATCCCGACCTAGAAGAATGCATGCAGATCAATCGCTCCAGCATTGCTGGCATCATTAGATTCAGGGCACCAACTTCAAGAACTGAAGCAAAACAGCAAAGCAACCGTCAGCCTCCAGGACCTCCGATTATGGAGATTTCCCACCAAGAGTATTAAACCAGCTGAAGACTCCTGGACCCGACTCTGACTACTTTCACACTGAAGCGCTGGCGGTATAGCGGCGCTATTTTTAGCGCCGCTATACCATAGTTTTAGCCACGATTTGTGGGGCGATTTTAACCCCCGCTAGCGGCCGAAAAAGGGTTAAAAACGCCCGCAATAACGCCTCTTTGCAGCGTTTTGGAGGCGCTACCCCATTGATTTCAATAGGCAGGGGCGCTATAGGAGCGGTATTTTTACCGCTTCTATCGCGCCTCAAAGATGTGGCTTGCAGGAGTTTTTTTTACTCTCCTGTAAGCGCAACGCTCCAGTGTGAAAGCCCTCGGGCTTTCACACTGGATACAAAGTAGCAGCTTTTTTAGGGCGCTTTGCAAAGCGCCACAGTGTGAAAGGGGCCTCACTTTTGGTTGGTAGATCTCCTTCAAAGAGACCCTGTTGCCATTCATTAAAAAAAAAAAAAAAAAAAACACAACACACACGCAACAAACAAACACACACCTTCATATAAAGATTAAGGGACAGTTCACACCACATGCAGTCCAGTGCGTTTTTTTTTTCTGCATCAAAAACGCATAGAAAGTAGGTTATATGGTTTTCAATGGCATAGTTCACACCAGTGCTTTTAGTTCCAGAAAAGAAAAAAAAAAAAATAGAACATGCTGCATTTTACCTGCACTTGACTGTACTGGAACGCTGTAAAACGCATCAAAAACGCAATGGAACGCACCTAAATGCACCAAAAACACACTGGAACACAATTATTATTTAAGGTTAAGAAAAAAAAAAAAAAAGAAGAAGAAGGACTGGACTGTATCAAAAATGCGCATGCAAAAAAGCACCTGGAACGCATCCGGATTGCGTTTCTATGGTGTGAACTGGCCCTTAATGTTCATTCATCAGTAACAGCCTCCCTTTTATAGGCATCCAAAAATCCTGAGCCTCTTGCTGGGTGCCACCATCTTGGATGTGATGTCAGCAGACTCAGAGTTGTCACCTAAAAGTACAACCAAAGTCTCCAGCGTGAAAGTCCCAAATCCAGCTACTATGGGGGCGATTTACAAAAACTGGAGAGTGCAAAATCTGGTGCAGCTCTGCATAGAAACCAATCAGCTTCCAGACTTTATTGCCAAAGCTTAAAATTGAAGAATCTGAAGTTAGCTGCACCAGATTTCGAGTTCTCCAGTTTTAATAAATCTCCCCCAATGTGCTACACAAACCTAAAAAGTCACAAAAAAAAAAAAAAAAAAAATGTATTCCTTTCCTCCTTCATTGGGGTCTCACTCGCTCCCCCTCCGAGACACTGCAGCTCACAGTGAGTGGGAGGATTTACCAAAGAAAGCTGCCAATCCAGACAGCAGTGGGCAGGGCTAGGTGCCGATTGACAAGCTACAGACCTGTGAATTAGTAGGGACAATGCCAATAGTGGCGCCCCTGAAACATCCCCCACTATAGTGCAGGCAGGCACTGCCTACAGGAGAGTGACAGCCTACCCCCCCCCCCCCGTGTCTGCCAGTGGTAGCTGCAGGGGAGAAGAGAGCACTGAGAACCGATGAGGATGGGAGAAACCAAGTCCTTCAGGGGGGGGGGGGGGGTTTAGGAGAATGGCACCTTCATTGGCTCCTTCAGAAGACTTTAGAGGAGATTTATCTGGATTGGATGTTGGCAGGACAGGTGCAGCAGTAATAGGCAGTTTGGGTCCAACCATCACCTCCACCCAAAATGTATTTACATATCAGGTGGGGTGGAAAAGGTTCCTCTTTATTGCCCTCTAATGTGACCCCACTGGTAGGGAAATAGTTACCAAACACCCAAGGCTCTCTCTTGCCCATTGTATCCGTAAAAGGGAAAAATAAAATAAAAAAAAATGGATTTACCAGCCAGCTCAGTAGATTGCTTTAAGAAACGTCTGGATTCTTCCCTTCTTCCCTAGATGCAAAATATAACTGGGTATTAACATTTATAGGTAAAGTTGATCCGGGGAAAATCCGATTGCCTCTCGGGGAATCAGGAAGGAATTTTTTCCCCTGCTGGAGCAAATTGGATTTTGCTCTGCTGGGGTTTTCCTCTGGATCAACGAAAGAGATAAGAGATATGTATGTATGTATGTATGTATGTATGTATGTATGTATGTATGTATGTATGTATGTATGCACGCACACACTATATTACCTAAAAGTATTGGGATGCCTGCCTTTACACGCACATGAACTTTAAAATGACATGTTGGATGAGAAGGCCTGGCTCACAGTCTTCGCTTTAAATTCATCCCAAAGGTGTTCTATCGGGTTGAGGTCAGGACTCTGTGCCAGCCAGCCAAGTTCCTCCACCCCAAACTCGCTCATCCATGTCTATGGATCTTGCTTTGTGCACTGGTGTGCAGTCATGTTGGAACAGGAAGGGGCCGTCCCCAAACTCTTCCCACAAAGTTGGGAGCATGAAATTGTCCAAAATGTCTTGGTATGCCGACGCCTTAAGAGTTCCCTTCCCTGGAACTAAGGGGGCCAAGCCCAACCCCTGAAAAACAACCCCCACACCATAAATCCCCCATCCAACAAATGATTTGGACCAAGTGCACAAATCAAGGTCCAGAAAGACATGGATGAGGGAATTTGGGGTGAAGGAACTTGACTGGCCTGCACAGAGTCCTGGCCTCTACCCAACAGAACACCTTTGGGATGAATTAGAGTGAAGACTGCAAGCAAGACCTTCTCGTTCACATCAGTGCCTGACCTCACAAATGTGCTTCTGGAAGAATGGTCAAACATTCCTATAGACACCCTCCTAAACCTTGTGGACAGCCTTCCCAGAAGAGTTGAAGCTGTTATAGCTGCAAAGGGCGGGGCCAACTCAATATTGAACCCTACGGATTAAGACTGGGATGCCATTAAACTTGATGTGCGTGTAAATGCCGGTGTCCCAATACTTTTGGTAATTATATATATATATATATATATATATATATATATATATATATATATATATATATATATATATATATATATATATATAAATAAAATGGGATTGTAGGATTCCCCCCTTTTGATTGGTTGGACTTGAGTCTTTTTTCAACCAGACTAAATATGATTTATGTAACTTATGTACTTTAGAACCAAGTGGATGGAATCAGTTCTTTTGTAGTTTAGTTTTAACTTCTTTCCCACGTCTCCCTTCCTTCTCACCTTCTGCGGGCCGGCGGGCCGTTCTCTGTCAATATCCAACTCACATGGCCTCAGGTACAGCCAACAAGTCACCCACCCCACCCCCGCCTCTGCCCTCTCCATGTCATTCAGCACGGACTCCCAAGGACCACATTGCTGCCGCTGATCACGTCAAATATTAACCCTTTCTACACAATCAAACCCGCTAAAAACGTTTTCTAGGATTTGCCAGAAGAAAAGTCAAATTTTCAAGTGACAATTCATTCTTCATGTACCACGGAGGAGAAAATAAAAACAAAACAGACAGTCTCGAAAGGTTTAACAAAGTACTGTGCATCAAAACAATCATGTTTTTTTACAACATTTTTTATAAAAAGAAAAAAAAAAAAAAAAAAAAAAATGTAAGCCATTCACGTAGGTGTGACTCGTCATGCAATTAGACCATTCTAAATCGCATGACAGGTCAGTACCCCATTGTCAGCAATGGAACTGTTCTATCGGTGGGACTCCAACTTTGTGGTGCTGCACCGATTACATAAAGAAAAAAAGTTCCTGCACTATTATTTGCGATTTCAGGTGTGACTTGCATTGACATCTGGACATGGAGTCACTCAGAGGTCAGGGAAGCTGCATCTCAAATCGCACTGACTCGTGGCTTTGAAATTTCAAAGTCACATTCAGTGTGAACGGGGGGCTAAAGGATGAATATGGGAGAGGGAGAGTTTAGAAAATAAAAAGAGAGTATACACATATACATACATATACACACACACACACACACACCGGTATGTATGTATATATATATATATATATATATATATATATATATATATATATATATTTTAGGGCTGTTACTGATTAAAATTTTCGTGTTCGATTAATCGATTTTTTTTTTATCGATTAATCGACTAATTTCGATTAATTATAAACGCACATAGATATCCAACTACTTTTAGCTGATCTCCTTGCAGGTGGATTCCCAGTGCAGCTACCAACCACTGGAAAAATCGATAGCAGGATACAAAAAACACACAAAAGGCAGCGCTCGATGGGAATAGCATTAAAACTTTTATAGTCTTCAAGTAGGTAACAAAATAAATATTGCACTGGAGATAAAAATCTATGGTAGCAAAAGCAGTCATAAAAACATGTATCCAAGTATGATACTGGTATAAAAATGTGTACAACGATACCACTGCTGAATCCAGATGAGAAGGGGCTAACATCAGTCCGTCGGCATGTAGATGTCCCGTGAAGGGAACTATCACAACTCCCAGTGGATGGCTGTAGAATCCCAGGTTGATAGAGGGAAGTGATAGAGGGAAGTGTAACAGCCCTTGCGTGTGGCAGATAGTAAGGTCCTGCCGGCATGCAGATATGAAGGCACAGCAAAGGAATTCAGATGGACACGGCAAGCCCAAAGAATTTTGATTGATCAAAGCAATTAATCGAGGAATTAATAGTTAATTTCCACAGCCCTAATTTTTATATATATATATATATATATAAAATAAAATATATATAATATATATATATATATATATATATATATATATATATATATATATATATTTATTTTTTTTTTTTTTTTTATTTGTGGTGCAACGGATCGGATCGATCCTCAGATCAGAGCCACGGATCGGATCATTTTCAGATGGGAAAAAAAATAAAATAAAAATTACCAATATCCACAATCTCCCCCACTGTAATGTCCACGTCATCTCCCCCACTCACTAATACACATTTAATTACTGTAAGTGGGGGAGATTGTGGATATTACAGTGGGGGAGATGACGTGGACAATCTCCCCCTGTAATATCCACAATCTCCCCACTGTAATATCCACGTCACCCCCCCCCCCCCCCCCCCACTGTAATAGGCCTCTCCCCCACTCACTGTAATATCCAGAATCTCTCCCACTGCAATAGGCATCTCCCCCACCGGCCAGTTCAGATCCACGAGCAGCGAGGGTGAGGGGTGATGACGTCAGCGTGCACAAGGCAGCCGCCGGGTAAACCAAGATGGCCGCGGCTCCGGAGCTAGGCCGAAGCCGCGGATCGTGTGGTGATCTGATCCGAACAGGGTGACCCGTTCGGATCACCACCGATCCGTTGCAGCACTAATTTATTTATATATATATTTATATATATATATATATATATATATATATATATATATATATATATATATATATATATATATATATATATATATATATACATATATACACACACACACACACACATACACATACACACACACACATACATATAGCGCAGGGGTTAACATTTAGGGGGAGTATCTGGGTGGTAGTATGACCCAGATACACTATGTGTTAGGAATCTATGGCCAATTTGGTTTGTTGAGGATATAATTGGTGCTCAGTCCCCGGCGGCCCCTGGGTGGCGCTGTCTCCTTGGGCTGGGTTTGAACCATCATTGTAGGGCCATGCCCTTTGTGTCCTCTCGCGGCAGTAGTACGGCGAGGCGGGGAACCCGCTGTGCCTGCTGGGAGAGGGTATAAAGGGGGCGGACATCTTGCGCACGAGGTCCGAGCCCCTGGGGGCTGCTGTTCTGTCGTCCGCGCCCAGGTGCCCTAGGCCTGGGTGCGAGGGAGTTCGAGGTCCATCCCAGGCACCTTAGGCCTGGGGTGAGGTACTAGCCAAGACCCGGGGCCCGGTACCTTCGACTGGGTCCCGCATGGGAGAAGATGCCTAGGGGGCCCACAGAGTGACCCGAGTCTCGGGCGAGGAGAACCAGGGAGGTGACCTGACCTGAAGACTCAGTGCAGCATTGGCTGGTGACAGTGTAGGCCTCTGGGGACCGTCCGGTATGGGTCATCTCCCTAACAGGGGTCATCATTAGAAGGTAGTTCATGTTCTATGGTCTTTGCAGAGACCCAGCTACATCAGGTCGGTGGCAGAGACCTATCCTAAGGTCTGTGGCAGGGACCAACCTCACGGTCGGTGGCAGCGAACGTGCGCCAAAAGTTGTTGTGAACCCTAACAGCTTCTCTGATCCTAAAGGATTGTGCCTGAACCCTCTCCCCACCAAGTTCGTGTTTGTATCAACCTGTCTGCTTGCAAAGAGGCAGATTTATCTCTGCGGAAATAAATATAGAAGTTGTACTGTCACCTGGTGTGGGCTTACTTTTCTGGGAGCAAAGTGTTCTACATTCACCTATCTACCGGTCATATTTGAAGTGGAATCTCCGGACAGGGACACAGACCCGAAGGTAAAGATCTTAGCTCAAACCTCTACACACATAAGAGGGGCGAGCTGGTGGCAGCACCTCACCCCTCTCCCCTGGCACCCCTAGACGAGCCGTAAAGAAGAAGGGAGAGAGAGGGTGAGACACACACACACACACACACACACACGTAGCGGGGACATCCTTACATGTTGATGTGTGTTTGCATATTTTAATACCATCCTTGCAAATTGAGGTGTATCTGCATACTTTAATACAAAGTCTATGTACATTGCTATGGTTCAGTATTTGGAGCCATCTAGTGACCAAATACTGGTAATGCACATATATGATTTTTACACCAGAAGCACAAAGGACTAAACAGGAAATGACTGTTTGTTTTGATTGGAAGGCTGGCCCTTGTTACCCAGGAGACTTGGTGACCTACCCATGAACACTTTCTTTAGCAGTGCATTCTGGGTAGGATATAAAAAAGGAACCAGAGCGGCCATTTTAGGTCTCTTCTGGATGCATGCCCTGCCTGTGAGGAGGTTTTCCAGAAGGAACGGCCTACAACCATTGTGGAGCGTAACCCTAACAGACTGTGTGAGCGATCTGACGGGATAAGAGACACAGTGACCGGATAGGGGAAGATCCAGAGACACTCGTCTGAGCATCAGAGGACCCGATTCACCCAGCGGATCGGTCAGCATTGAAGCAAAACCACAAACACCGGACCAGAGCTACTATACAGAGATTCCGATCCAGTTGGTGAGCGGGTTACGGCCCACAGTTTTATTATACATTTGCATCCAGTCAGACTCATATACTGGATTTCGCTGGGACCTGTAGTCCCACGGAGGAAGATTACAGTAACTGACACCAGGCAGACATAAGGCCTAATTCTTATTGCATCTTAAGCATTGTATTATACTTATGGAAACACTTTCTGGAACATTTATAGAAACAGTAACAGGATCACCTTTAAGTCAATCCTAATTTCTTTACCTTTTTGGATTACAATTTATAAGAAATCATCATAGCTAGCAGAAGACAAGAAGATTAAAGACTGTACTTTTAATGAGATCTCGCAACTAGCTATAAAAGTAGGGGGAGCTCCCTTGTAGTTTCACCGTGTAAAATTATTGTTCATATCAATTGTCCTGTCGTTCTATGTTAAGGTGACAGTACAAGAATTGTATTCATCTGTTTATCACAATTTACAGTAAAGTGTACTTCTGGTTAAGTACCCCAATTGTGTGGAGTATTGTTTTTCTCCCACCAGGTGGAGCCAGTGGATCCTGGGGTTACAATACAGGTATTTTGCATTGTCTTATATCGTACTGTATTAATTACATTGCACCACAGCTGTGCCAAGGGGATTGAGCTAATTTAGTGGGGTTTACAAGTAGAGTGCAGGCCCAAATCAAACCAGCAGCTCCTTCGGGAGTCATACATACATTTTTATATATATATATATATATATATATATATATATATATATATATAGACCCCAAACTTGGCACACTTGTAGTTCCACTCTCTCTACAAGTGTGCAAAGTTTGTTGTCCGGGGAGCACTGATTTTTCAAAGCCGGACACCCCTTCCATAGACTCCCATGTTAAACGGTCATTTCTCCAGTGATTTTGGGGACCCGGTACCGGCCGGTCGTAGGACACCTGGACCCGAAACTTGGCACACATGTAGCCCCATTTCTCCTCTACAAGTGTGCAAAGTTGTCCGGGGGACCTACGGCCAGGGAGCACTGATTTTTCAAAGCCAGACACTCCTTCCATAGACTCCCATGTTAAACGTCAGTCTAGTCATGGACACAGTGAGGCATGCAGATGGACACCCTAGGCTTATACTCGAGTCAATAAAATTTCCCATTTTTTTGTGGTAAAATTTGGTGCCTCGGCTTATATTCGAATGAATATATATATATATATATTCATTCATTCATTCATTCATTCGTTCGAGTATAAGCAGAGGCACCAAATTTTACCACCAAAAAAAGGGATAGAGTCTCTCGCTTTTCCTTATGGCCTTAGAAGTCTTTCTGAATGTCACCACCAGGGTCAGGCGGCCATGATGCTCAGAGTGTGTGTGTGTGGCTTTTTTTTAACACCATTGTGTGACCTTATCGAGGTGATCAAAGCAAGACCCATATGGTACAGGGAGTATTTCAATACTATTGTGGCCCATGTCTGGTATCCTGGGGGTCCTGTCTGGTCTTGGTGCTTCAGCATTGTCTGAATGTCGACCGAAAACCCCAGGATGGACAGGCTGTACAACAGATGTAGTCGTGTGTTCTATCAGATGACAGGCTGGTGGTATTTGGCATTGGGTTGGGTCTTTGGGCCTTCCGTTTTTGCTGTTGGCAGTTCCCGAACGCCATGAATAGAGATGCATCATTGTCAACAAATGAAATTAACAGGTAGAACAGCAGAGAGTCACCTTAAAGTTGAGCCCCCCCCCCCCCCCCAAAAAAAGGCATTACTGTGCATGAAACAAAAAAAACAAAACACTTGGATGGATATATATAGTCTCTCTCTCTCTCTCTCTCTCTCTATCTATCCTTTTTACATATCCGTGTCCCATCTCCATGCACACGGTGGCATTAATTAGGGCGGGTTTCCCGATGGTGACACCAGTGGGCCAGGTCTGTGTAATGGGAGCTGAAATGGCCACTTGTAGTCTCCATTAGACATCCGTGTAACAGGGTGACAACACAAGAAAACCGGCAGACAGGGACAGAGCGTTGTCACCCTATAACAGGAAGTGCCTGAACAAGGATTTTCATGGCAGGATCACTGGGGATTTTAATGAAGGCTGCAGATTTAAACAGCTTGAAAAATGGCGGGGACATGGTAAAGCCAGCAGTATGAGATTTTATTGGTTAGATTTGAAGTTACGTTTCCCCTCATAACAAAAAGACCCCCCCCCCACCCACCCCGCCTCCTGGAATGTCCACATCTGAGGTGGGCATGTCCCCTGTGAGATCCTGAGTGGAGTAGACATGATGGCACTCTAATGCCTTGTACACACGATCGTATTTCCGATGGAATAAAATCCGATGGACTTGTTTCATCAGAAATTCTGATCATGTATGGGCCCCATCGGACTTTCCGATCGTCTGTGTGAAATTCCATCGGAGAAAAACCCACACATGCTCAGAATCAAGTTGACGCATGCTCGGAAGCATTGAACTTCATTTTTCTCGGCTCGTTGGAGTGTTTTACGTCACGGCGTTTTGGACGGTCAGAATTTAGTCGGACAGTGTGTAGGCAAGACTGATGGAAGTCGGCTTCATCGGAATTCGACGGGAAAATTCCATCGGAAATCCGATAGTGTGTACAAGGCATTAGGGACCCGGCATTAGGGACCCGGCAGAGACTGATGGCGCCTCTGCACACATACGGAGAATTCTTACACATGTGCACACAGGTCTGTACGAGGTCCCAGAATACCAGTGGGTTGCATGCGCATGCGTGGGAATCCACAGGTCTCTGCCAGATCCCAAACATCCATTGCAGAGCTGCAGCACATCGCACAGCTGCAGGATATTTAAAGATGGCGGTGTGGGTGGGGACCTGAACGCGGTTCTCTTTAATAAAAGTCTCTATAGATTAAAAGGAAACATTTGCAACTACAATCCAAAAAACAAACAGTGATCCGCGTATTAAAAGGTTCAATAAAATAAAACAAAAGAGACAAAAAAATAAATAAAAAAACACGACAAGGCCTCGCCGGCAGCGCTCCTCCCAAATGACATGACTCACCACCACCGCCGATACAGTAACTGTGTACTTGTGGAACAACAAATAAAAGACAAGGAGAAAAAAAAAATAAAAAAAGAGAACAAATCTGACTCAACGTCCTTGGAGGAACAAAAAACGCATCGAACACAATAATAAGTCAGAGGAGGAGAATCGGATTCATCCTGAGCCGCCCAATGACAGGAAAACCTGCGTTCTGCTCCTCGCCACCACAGTCTGTAAAATGGGGGGGGGGGTATGTAATGTGGGGGGGGGGGGGGGGCCCTGGAACAGACATTTGCGATGTAGTGTTGCAGTAACGCATTTTAGCACACCATCATTCATTATGAATGGCACTCCAATGCAGTTAGGCTCCGTTTCCACTATTGCAACCCCCAAAGTCGCCGCAATTTTGATGCGACTTGAAGCAATGCCTGTGTATTCTTGAGGTCCCGGACCTCAAGTCGCATCAAAGTGGGACTAAAGTAGTGCAGGGACTACTTTGAAGTCGCACAGATATGAACGGTCCTCATTGGAAATCATGACGACTTGTCATGCGACTTTGCAGTCCCAAGTCGCACAAGTGGAAACCGAGCCTAAGGCTCCAATTCATACGCAGTGCACCACTACCGCGCGCGACCGTGCTTTGTGGTGCGCTGCATTGCCAAAATAGCGCAGGTTCATTTCTGTGCACAATTTTCGCATGCTGCTAAACTATTCATTCGATTGGCCTGGCTTAGTGCAATACATAATTAAAAAACGAGCTCAAAATGCATGTTACTGCATCATAAGCAGGACGCCATGTTGTGAATGGGCCCCAAAACTTTGCTGGTGTGGATGCACCAAAAACTATCAGCTGAAAATAAGGATTATAGGATTATGCGACTCAAAAACCGCATCAAAAAAGCAACACGGGTGCGTTTAATGCATTTCAGCTGTCTATTTGGTTCTTGCAGCCACCCACCTATTAACATACTTTACTACCAAAAGTATTGGGACACCTGCCTTTACACACACACACACGAACATAAATGGCATCCCGGTCTTAATCCGTAGGGTTCAATATTGAGTTGGCCCACCCTTTGCAGCTATACCAGCTTCAACTCTTCTGGGAAGGCCGTCCACAAGGTTTAGGAGGGTGTCTATAGGAATGTTTGACCATTCTTCCAGAAAGGCATCTGTGAGGTCAGGCACTGATGTTGGACGAGAAGGCCTGGCTCGCAGTCTCCGCTCTAATTAATCCTAAAGGTGTTCTATCGGGTTGAGGTCAGGAATCTGTGCAGGCCAGTCAAGTTCCTCCACCTGAAACTCGCTCATCCGTGTCTTTATGGACCTTGCTTTGTGCACTGGTCCAAATCCTTTGGTTGGGGGATTATGGTGTGGGGTGGATTTTCAGGGCTTGGGTGGGCCCCTTAGTTCCAGTGAAGGGAACTCTTAAGGCGTCGGCATACCAAGACATTTTGGACAATTTCATGCTCCCAACCTTGTGGGAACAGTTTGGGGACGGCCCCTTCCTGTTCCAACATGACTGCGCACCAGTACACAAAGCCAGGTCCATAAAGACATGGATGAGCGAGTTTGGGGTGGAGGAACTTGACTGGCCTGCACAGATTCCTGACCTCAACCCGATAGAACACCTTTAGGATGAATTCGAGTGGAGACTGTGAGCCAGGCCTTCTCGCCCAACATCAGTGCCGGACCTCACAAATGCTCTTCTGGAAGAATGGTCAAACATTCCCATAGACACCCTTCCTAAACCTTGTGGACGGCCTTCCCAGAAGAGTTGAAGCTGTTATAACTGTAAAGGGCGGGGCCAACTCAATATTGAACCCTACGGACTAAGTCTGGGATGCCATTAAAAGTTCATGTGCGTGTAAAGGCCGGCGTCCCAATACTTGTGGCAATATAGTGTACCTTAGCACATGTGTCATCAGGGGGCCCGGCTGCAAGAACCTGAAGGAGGATAGCCAGCTCCCAATGACATCAGAAGACAGCAAAGGGACGGGCTGTAGAGCAGCAAATCATCCGATCCCTACAGAGCGCCTCTGGATGGGAGAGCAGTTTTTGTGGATAACCCAGTAGAAGTGGGGGGAGGGGGGCACAGTTCTTCTGACCTATCAGAAACTTTACAAGTCCAAATACAAAATGTATGAATGTCACATCAATTAATTATACTTTTTTTTTATTATTATTATTTAAAGCTTCACCTTTTATCATTAAAAAGCCACCCTGGAGCTCCAGTCCAGTGACCATGCCAAGGCTGAGATGATGTCATCAGTCTGCTGCAGGCAGGAGGAAGCGTTTCCTCCATCTCCCCCTCCCCCCTAGCGATTAGACTGTACCGTCTCTTGTATCTATCCCAAAAAATAGAGGACTACAAATCCCCGTTAGGCAAGGTCAGGCTTTGCTCTTTGTATTCCGTATTATCGGCGGCTCGGAAAGAACTCCGGCACAGCACGGTAGAGGAAGATGAGATCATGGTTGGAAGTTGTCCACAGGGGTTAGTGGGGAGTCGGTGGCACTGAACTCTGAGGAATCAATGAGGCGTGCTGCCGGTGCTGAGCCGATCTCCCTGTGTGGTGAAATGGAGCAAAGACGCACAATGTGCCGCAATTCATCTCCAAAGACCTCTACAGTGCCTTACAGCGGAATTATTATAGTAGCTAAAAAAAAAAAAAAAAAAGAAGGACAAATTGCAGAATAAAATGATTACTTTATAGCAACACTAGATTCAAAAATTACCAATTGGTCAAAATAGAATAGATATGAACACTAAACCAAGTCAAACACAATGAAAAAATAATCATTTTTAAAAAATACCAGAAATACCAAACACTGCACATCTTAAAAAGGAGAAGAAGTATGGGGAAAACTTATTTGGCTGTATTTCTCCTCTGAATCACAGGAGTGGAGTTCGTTCTGCACTCCTGTGACCCGTTTTTAGCAGTGGGCTGAAGCCCGCTATCGGCTCACGTCACAGAGCCGGTCCAGGCTCAGGAAAGAAGGAGACAAAGAGGGGGATCTGACCACATGCCTGGACCGGCACCAGGCTCAGCCTCTCAGCGAGCCACTCTATCCCACACCCTCCACAGCCCAGTGCACCAGTGAGCAGGGGGGGGGGGGGGCAGAGCAGAGAGCCGGTGTCTTATCGACCTAGTTCCCCTATCGATATGGTTCCGAGCGCTCTGCGCATACGCACTCGGAAATCTACGA
This sequence comes from Rana muscosa, assembly GCA_029206835.1. Taxonomy (NCBI): domain Eukaryota; kingdom Metazoa; phylum Chordata; class Amphibia; order Anura; family Ranidae; genus Rana; species Rana muscosa. The sequence goes on from CM055128.1 coordinate 24,282,056, forward strand.
ACAACTACAGCTGTTCGTCAGCTGTAGACGCGCTCGCTCCCGAGCATACACGCCGCACAGCAAGGGGCGGGGGCGGAGACTGGGACACACGCCGCTCCATAGGGCGGGATTAAAGTTGATGGGCGACTGACACGCCGCTCTGTATTTTTGCCAATGTTGATGAGCGCCCGCAAGGGGCGGGGGCCGAGACTGACACGCCGCTCTATAGGGCGAGTGTTGTACATATAATTGTTATATGCTGCCCTATAGAGCGGCGTGTCCCAGTCTCGGCCCCCGCCCCTTGCGGCCGCTCATGAACATTTAAAAAAGTTTAATGCTAATTACTCTAATATGACACACACACACACACACACACACACACACACACACACACACACACACACACACACACCCCTTTCTAGAGGCAAACTGCTTAATACAATAAAAAGGCACTGCTCTGCCAGTCTTGTGGTCTGTACATTCTTATACAGCCAGACCATGGGCCAGCCATTCCTCTAGAGCAGTGATGGCGAACGTTTTGGAACTACATTTCCCATGATGCTCCAGTACATTGCAGAGTTCATGAGAATCATGGGAAATGCAGTTCCAAAACATCTGGAGTGCCAAGGTTCACCATCACTGCTCTAGAGGTCCCTTGAGCTGTGGCTTACTGACCATTTGATGGCCTTACATGGTTCCATGATCAACACCACTTGGAAGTCAACTACAAACACCAATGACCTTTTTAGCGGTCATAAGAGTAGTATTCGAACTACCATTGCTGGCAATGGGGCCATCTTTCCACTGACCACCAATGTATGGGGTATTTTTTCCACTGGCCGCCAATGCATGGGGTATTTTTTCCACTGGCCGCCAATGAATTGGTTTTAGCAAGGGTGCCCATGACCTCAAAATTTCCAGGGTTCCTCTGGAGTAGAACAGTTAATAATGGCTGCCTTAGGTTTTTACTGCAGTAGTACAGCATTGCTCAAGAATCCAAACTCAAGTTTGGCATTCTGCCCACCATTGCTTTCCATTGGCCACCAATGTAGGGGGTATTTTTCCCCACTGACCCCCAATGAATGGGTTTCCAAAGACCCCCCAAAAAATGTCAAGGGTTTCTCTGAGGAAAACCAGTTGGGAAAGGTTCCCCTAGGCCAGGGATATGCAATTAGTGGACCTCCAGCTGTTGCAAAACTACAAGTCCCATCATGCCTCTGCCTCTGGGTGTAATGCTTGTAGCTGTCAGAGTCTTGCTATGCCTCATGGGATTTGTAGTTCTGCAACAGCTGGAGGTCCGCTAATTGCATAACCCTGCCCTAGGCCTTCACATCATGCTCAAGGAACTGCCCCAGTCTGCCAACTGAACAATGACTGTGGCTGTGTACCCCCCCCCCCCTGTAGGCACATCTCCAGTGTTTGACAGACAGCACTCTGCAAAGCAATAGAGAACAGACTGCCTCAGAGCAGCAACAAACTGTAATATGAAGGTTTTCTAGTGGGAGAGATTCTTCGTCACAACCAACTTCCTGAGCATTTGGCTGGAAATGTGGCAGATCTCGTCACCCGCACAGTGAAGGGAATTTCATACAGGAGCCATGAATTAGGGGCCCCTTCACACCCCCATGAATTGCCATTGTTTGTTTGCCTGTACAGTCTCCAATCTCCTCCGAGACTGGCCATGACAACAGCAAGGCACTTCGGCTGGAGGTCGAGTGTTCTAGTGATTGCCGCAGCGGAAAGAAAAAATAAAAATTTGCCGTTTCTTGTGGAGAATCTGAGAGAAGATGAGATTCAGCAGACTAAGCTTATTAAAAAAAAAACGCAACAAGTTCTGCCATTCCCATCCTCGGATCAATGCAGATCTCTCCCTCCCACACACCGCAACACGTCTTCCCTGCAGCAGAATCAGACCGTTCCTCCAGATCCACCGCCGGTCTCATTACTATATTATTATCAGCCCAACAGTCTGCCCCCCCCCCCCCCACACAGACTGCGCATTCCCAGATTCACCAATAGAAGCTTCAGAGTGGACAATCTGAAGGAGGCCAGAGATCCAAGAGGAGGCGTCTTCCAGGAGACTTTAATGTTAGTGTAGCGCCCTGCTCCTGATGATCAGGCGCCATGTTAAATTTAGTGGGTGTCTGAGCTGGTAGTTCGCTCAGACTTTGTAATGATGAAGGCTAAATTAGCCTCTGTTCCGGATATGGCTGCGTTTGGAAGGACTTCCCACTGTTTGCCTGTAGGTGGCGTTACAACCCCAGGCCAATGTTGGAGCGCAAGCAGGCCAAAGTGTATTGGGTATCTTTCCCCGGGAACAGCTCAGTGGGGGTGGTCTCCCCGCTGAGCATGCCGGGGAAGGGTACTTAAGGGGCAGATGCCATTGCTCGAGGCTCTCTCCGCCTCGTGGCCCTCCTGGCTCGAGGTATGCATTACTGGAATTTCAGCCTCGGGGCCACGCTGGCCCGAGGCTGCATCTATGGCAGGTAGGCCCAGTTGTCCTGACTGGGGCTTACACTTTGAAGGTGATCCTGTGCTGTCCATCCTGCGGGAGGAAGCCACTCAATGGAGGAAACCAGGGGAGGACCTGTCCTGGAGTGGACTGGTGTCCTAAGGAAGCCCTGGGGACCCTATTGGAGGATGCACTGTAGCTAAAGTTACCTTACAGTCTGCCGGGTTGGTTTAAAGGCTCTTAGACTGTAAGGCTGGATATCCGGGTACTAAAATCCTGTGGCAGAGGATCATTGAACAGTTCAACTTAAGGTGGTTGTAAACCCACTTTGTAAACAAACACCTACAGGTAAACCTAGATTAAGGCTTACCTGTAGGGGCATGAAATATCTCCTTAACCTACACGGTTAAGGAGATATTTGCATTTAAACCCGGCGCCGCTGACGTCACGCGCATGGGGTTAATCCCATTAACAAATTCGGCTAGGTCGCAGCATTCGACGACGTAGCCGAATTCGACGGCTCCCGCGCGCATGCGCGGAGTCACGCGCGGCGGCGCCGTGATTGGCTGGTGCGGTGATACCCGGAACTAACATTTCGGCTATCACCGCAGCGATGGCTGCGTCTGGAGAGAGGGACGCGGACTGCTTCGGGGGCCCCGATACAAGGTAAGTGGTACATAATGAGCTAGTATGCTAGTCATACTAGCTCATTATGCCTTTCTCTTGCAGGTTGCCAAAAAAAAAGGGATTAGTGGGTTTACAACCACTTTAAATCGTTCTAAAGGTCTGTGGCAGAGACTTCTTTCTTATCTGTTCGTGCATCATCCCGGCTGCTAGGCCAAGTGAGAGGGGCCTATCCGGGTGAGCAATTTCCACTCGAAGGAGAGTGGCGAGTGTGAGTTTGAAAGCTTAGAAGTTTCCCCAGTAATCTATGTGTGCCTGAACCTTCCTCTAACCCTCCATCCCTCTACAAGTTTGTTTTGGAAATAAAGCCTGAAGAAAGGGATTCATAACTTGTGTGGACATTGAACTTTCTGTAGACTCTCATCCCCTAGATAACGAACAGTGAGGTAACACGCAAGGCCCAAATCTAAACCAGCAGCTCCTACGGTTTTCCTCCGATTTTCAAATGCAGTTTAAACGAGGACCAGTCGCTGTACAAGTCTCCATGAAGTCCAGCATATCCCAATATACAGCAACATGACCAGTCCGAAAAACTCCACTTTTTATCATTAAAGTGGTTGTAAAGGCTGAAGGTACACTCAAGGCATGAAGGTAGAAAATGTGGAGCAGCCCCCCTAATACTTACCTGAGCCCCCTTCTCCATCCAACGATGTCCACGAAAGCCTTGGCTCTCCGGCAAATTGCACTCCTCTTTTCCTTTTGGCAGCAGCGGGAGCCATTGGCTCCCGCTGCTGTCAATCACAGCCAGTGAGCCAATCAGGAGACAGAGGGAGCATGGCCGAGTGAATGGACACACAGCTGCAGCTCAGGATTACGCCTTTTAAAAATAAAATAAAAACAAAAACAAAGACTTTAAAAGAGGAAGTAAAACTTCCATTAATTGTTTTTACCTATAGATAAGCTTATAATAAGGCTTATCTATAGGTACTGTAAATATATCTCCTAAACGTGCGCCGTTTAATATTTACTGTATAGGCAGCTAATGATGTCATCGGCGCATGCGCTCCTAAGAAATGGCCACCGTGACATTTCTTCAGAGCCCTGTGCCATGACCGGCGTCTCCCGGGCACAGGCATCGTGTTGCTGCAGTCACACGGCCGGAGTCCGCAGACCCTGAAGAAAGACGGGCGAAGATGGATGCAGCCTCCACTGGTGACAACAAGAGCTTTGTTTGCAGGCAAGTTTGACATTATGTGCTAGTAATGCATACTAGCACAATATGCCTTGACTCTGCAGGTAAGAAAAGAAGAAGAAAAGGAGGCAGCGGTTTACTTCCTCTTTAATAAAACATCCTGAGCTCCAGTCCAGTGACTTTGCCTAGGCGGAGATGCTGAAACAAGTCTGCTGCAGGCATGAGGAAGCATTTCCCCAGTCTCCCCCTCCCCCAGTGACCGGACTGTACATTGTAACTTTGCAAGGCGAGAGGCTGCAGCAGGGGCTGACCTATGCCAGACATTTGTGAACACAGCCAAGGACTGCACAGGCAGAGAGGATTAGGAGAATGGTGTCATTTCTGAACAGAAATAGAAGGGGAGGAAAGTTTTGTGATCTTTGTGAGGGGCAATAAATACCTGGAAGGGGGACAGATATTACTCGGCATGCTGCACTTAAAATACAACTGAAGGCTCCTGTATGAAGAACACTCAGCTATCAGGTGATACACAACCTAATAAAAAATTGGTGTCTCATGCGCTCCCCCTCACAGGCACTGCAGCTCACAGTGGGAGGGTTTCAGCAACAGAGGTGGTGTGGTCAATCTGAAAATCAGTGGGCAGGTCTGGGTGTGGCCAGATGACTGACAAGCTACAAGCTAAATAAGACGTGACAACAGCCTCGTCCCCTACATCTCCCCCTCCCTCTGTAGTGAAGGCAGGCACTGCCTACAAGAGTGACAACAGCCTCGTCCCCCACATCTCCCCCTCCCTCTGTAGTGCAGGCAGGCACTGCCTACAAGAGTGACAGCCTCGTCCCCTACATCTCCCCCTCCCTCTGTAGTGCAGGCAGGCACTGCCTACAAGAGTGACAACAGCCTCGTCCCCCACATCTCCCCCTCCCTCTGTAGTGCAGGCAGGCACTGCCTACAAGAGTGACAACAGCCTCGTCCCCCACATCTCCCCCTCCCTCTGTAGTGCAGGCAGGCACTGCCTACAAGAGTGACAACAGCCTCGTCCCCCACATCTCCCCCTCCCTCTGTAGTGCAGGCAGGCACTGCCTACAAGAGTGACAACAGCCTCGTCCCCCACATCTCCCCCTCCCTCTGTAGTGCAGGCAGGCACTGCCTACAAGAGTGACAACCTCGTCCCCCACATCTCCCCCTCCCTCTGTAGTGCAGGCAGGCACTGCCTACAAGAGTGACAACAGCCTCGTCCCCCACATCTCCCCCTCCCTCTGTAGTGCAGGCAGGCACTGCCTACAAGAGTGACAACAGCCTCATCCCCCACATCTCCCCCTCCCTCTGTAGTGCAGGCAGGCACTGCCTACAAGAGTGACAACAGCCTCGTCCCCTACATCTCCCCCTCCCTCTGTAGTGCAGGCAGGCACTATCTACATGAGTGACAACAGCCTCGTCCCCTACATCTTCCTCTCCCTCTGTAGTGCAGGCAGGCACTGTCTACATGAGTGACAACAGCCTCGTCCCCTACATCTCCCCCTCCCTCTGTAGTGCAGGCAGGCACTATCTACATGAGTGACAACAGCCTCGTCCCCCACATCTCCCCCTCCCTCTGTAGTGCAGGCAGGCACTATCTACATGAGTGACAACAGCCTCGTCCCCTACATCCCCCTCCTGTAGTGCAGGCAGGCTCCGCCTACATGAAAGTGACAACTCTGCTGTGAATTCAAGAGCAGTGCAGCATTGCGGTCACCCATCAGAGGAAGATGCATTATTTGGCAGGATCAACAGGTATTTGTGGAAGTTTGCTGTTGACTAAACTAAGCGCTGCATTGCTTTATTTATTGGAAGGCAAAAGCTCTACATTAACAAGCAGATATCTGATGCCGGATTTAAATGCTCCGAAGGGTAATATTGGCCTGCAGTACCTTGCAGGGTGTGCAGGATTGTTTTGTATTTCGCCAGTTTATAGCCGTGGCAGGCGGCCTCACCTGTTCAGCTGGCACACCTCTAATCTCTGTTTTGGCACCTGAGTAGCAGAATGTTGGCGTTTCCACATCACCAGCTAAACCACTCCTCCCCTCCCCCTCCGCTCTGCTTTGTTTGAGCTTCATGCAGAACGCTTCTCTTTTTTCTTGGCCATAGGGGCTGAATAGCATTCTATGGTGGATCGCTTTTCAGAGGGTGTTCGACAGGTAGGGGAGGTGGAGTCAGTGAGATCATACCATAACATCCGATTTAAAGCGAAGTTCCACCCAAAAGTGGAACTTCCGCTTAAACCACACCTCGCCCCCTTACATGCCACATTTGGCATGCAATTATTTTTTTTGGGGGGGCGCTTCAGTAGGAGTGGGACTAACTGTCCTCCTTCCGCCCAGGGACCACTTAGGCGACTCGTGTCCCAGGTGATCGCCTTTTGGAGGCCTCTCCCTGTAGGCGATCACCTGGGACACGTGACAGGTCTCAGGCGATCGCCTGTCCACTCAAATTGCGCAGCGCCGCTCGCGCATGCGCAGTGAGTGCCCGGCCGTGAAGCCGAAAGCTGTCACGGCCGGGTGCCCACAGTTAGAATGGAGGCTCCGGCGGAGAGGGGGGGGGGGGGAAGAGAGGAACAAAACACTGTGTGGTGAAAACTTTTAGACCAAAAAGTTAATTTTGGTCTCATCTGACCAGAGCACCTTCTGCCACATGTTTGCTGTTTCCTCCACATGTTTGCTGTGTCCCCCACATGTTTGCTGTGTCCCCCACATGGCTTCTCACAAACTGCAAACGGGACGTCTTATGACTTTCTTTCACCAATGTCTTTCTTCTTGTCACTCTTCCATAAAGGGCAGATTTGTGGAGAAGCACGACTAATAGTTGTCCTGTGGACAGATTCTCCCACCTGAGCTGTGGATCTCTGCAGCTCCTCCAGAGTTACCATGGGCCTCTTGGCTGCTTCTCTAATGAATGCTCTCCTTGCCCGGCCGGTCAGTTTAGGTGGACGGTCATGTCTTGGTAGGTTTGCAGTTGTGCCATACTCTTTCCATTTTCCGATGATGGATTGAACAGAGCTCCGTGAGATGTTCAAAGCTTGGGAGATTTTTTTTTTTTTAGAACCTAACCCTGCTTTATACTTCTCCACAACTTTATCCCTGACCTGTCTGGTGTGTTCCTTGGCCTTCATGATGTTTGTTTACCAAGGTTCTAACAAACCTCAGAGGGCTTCACAGAACAGCTGTATTTATACTGAGATTAAATTACACACAGGTGGACTCCATTTACGAATTAGGTGACTTCTGAAGGAAATTGGTTCCACACACAGACTACCAAAAAAAAATTGTAAGCCTGCCTTTACACTCGCATGAACTTTAATGGAATCACAGTTCAATATTGAGTTGGCCCTCCCCTTTGCAGCTATAACAGCTTCAACTCTTCTGGGAAGGCCGTCCACAAGGTTTAGGAGTGTGTCTATGGGAATGTTTCTTCCAGAAGCGCATTTGTGAGGTCAGGCACTGATATTGGACGAGAAGGCCTGGCTCACAGTCTTCGCTCTAATTCCTCCTAAAGGTGTTCTATCGGGTTGAGGTCAGGACTCTGTGCAGACCAGTCAAGTTCCTCCACCCTAAACTTGCTTGCTTTCTGCACTGGTGCGCAGTCATATTGGAACAGGAAGGGGCCCACTCCAAACTGTTCCCACAAAGTTGGGGGCATGAAATTGTCCAAAAAGTCTTGGTATGCTGATGGCTTAAAAAGTAATTTTTTTTCACTGAAACCAAAGGGGCCAAGCCCAACCCCCGAAAAAAAAACCAAACAATAATCCACCAAATGATTTGGACCAATGCACAAAGCAAGGATGAGCAAGTTTGGGGTGGAGGAACTTGACTGGCCTGCACAGAGTCCTGACCTCAACCCGATAGAACACCTTTAGGATGAATTAGAGCGGAGACTGCGAGCCAGGCCTTCTCGTCCAACATCAGTGCCTGACCTCACAAATGTGCTTCTGGAAGAATGGTCAAACATTCCCATAGACACCCTCCTAAACCTTGTGGACGGCCTTCCCAGAAGAGTTGAAGCTGTTATAGCTGCAAAGGGAGGGCCAACTCAATATTGAACCCTACGGGCTAAGACTGGGATGCCATTAAAGCTCATGTAAAAGGCAGGTGTCCCAATACTTTTGGTAATATAGTGCGATATATTATAAATCGCACACACAATAATCAATAATATTATTAAATCTTTTTAACCTGACTATACACCTACAGGTCAGAGGTGTGTCTTTGCAAGATGCGATTTTATCCACTATGTAGTTTTGCTAAGCAGATAACAAATAAAGCCACACCCAGAGGAGCCGACTTCAGTCACATTGTAAACATTTGAAAAAAGTCGTTTTGCAGAAGAGCCAACTTTTTGCACAAACTGCCATACTGACCAATTGATGGATCGCTACACATTCCTCTTACGTCTTTCTGCATTACATACATTTTTCCCCAAGCGGTCTTCTTACTATACAGAATGTTTACCAGACAACGCCTCCCAGAGACAAAGATAACAGCAGTGCCAAAATGATGGACTGCAGGAGGTTGTAGGATTGATGAAGCCATCAATTAATGTTTCCAGAGGCACGAAAGTACACTACATGGCCAAACACCCCCCCCCCCCCACCAATGACTGTGCCCCTCCTGTGTACAAAGCAGGACTGTGCCCCCATCCCCCCCCCCCCCCGTTTACAAAACCAGCTCCATAAAGACACGGTGTGACCAGTTTGGTGTGGAGGAACTCCAGTGTCCTGCACAGAGCCCTGACCTCATCCCTACTGAACACCTTTGGGATAGACTGGAACACAGACGGCGAGAGTCAGGTCTTCCCATCCAAAAATCAGTACCTGACCTTACAAATGGGACAAATTCCCACAGACCCTCCAACATCTTGTGGAAAGTCTTCCCTGAGACGGTTATAATGGCCGTTATGGGGTGGCTGTATTCTATATTCCACGCCAATAGTTTTTTGGAGTCGGGCGTCACAAAAACCTCCTATAAGTGTGATGGTCAGATGAAAAATGTTTGGCCATCATATGTATTATAGGAGCCATCTACCGAGTGGTCTAGAGCATTGG
>CM055128.1:24291476-24383976 GCA_029206835.1 Rana muscosa
TGAGGACCTACAAAGTCCCAGAAGGCACTGCAAACACAGACAGCCACAAACATGACTCCCAGAGGTATGATGGGACTTGTTGTTCTTCAATATCTGGAGAGCCGAGGCTTGTCCCACCCTGGAGGAACCCTTAAAAACATTTTGGTTGTTCAGGAACCACAACTAGAACTATAGGATAGTGGGGGGCAGTGGGAAGAATGCCCCTTACATTGGTGGTCAGTGGGAAGAATGTTCCTTACATTGGTGATCAGTGGGAAGAATGTTCCTTACATTGGGGGGCAGTGGGAAGAATGCCCCTTACATTGGTGGTCAGTGGGAAGAAATGTTCCTTACATTGGTGATCAGTGGGAAGAATGTTCCTTACATTGTGATCAGTGGGAAGAATGTTCCTTACATTGGTGATCAGTGGGAAGAATGTTCCTTACATTGGTGATCAGTGGGAAGAATGTTCCTTACATTGGTGATCAGTGGGAAGAATGTTCCTTACATTGGTGATCAGTGGGAAGAATGTTCCTTACATTGGTGATCAGTGGGAAGAATGTTCCTTACATTGGTGATCAGTGGGAAGAATGTTCCTTACATTGGTGATCAGTGGGAAGAATGTTCCTTACATTGGTGATCAGGAATGATTGATGATGGCCCCAGAGCTATGAAGACACTAGATGGGAGGTCAGTCAATCACAGATCAGGGAACTTCTAGGAACCTTCAGGGGAGCCCTGATGTTGCACTGAAGTCTGGTTGGCAATGGTCAGTCCAGGGGGTACAGGGGACACCGGATGGTATCTGGGAGGAGTGGATTTCTCCAGGTTGGACAGGAAAGGGAATCATCTTCTGGTCTCTACAATGTATCGGTTGTGTAATCCAGAAACCTTGTTGTATACTGTGCAGGCGATGCTCGGGGTCCCAGGGGGGGGGGGGGCTGAGAGATTGGCCCTTATGACAGCCATCCACTATCTGCAGCGCTCAGCCGGCATACGTGGAACAAAGCAACAGGTCCCCCCCCCCCTCCTTCCTCTGTAATTATTCTCAGACCTGCACATCGCTTTCTGTGACACAACCCGCCTGATAATTGAAACCAAATTAATTTTCCACTCATACGCATTGCTAACGACACCTGAAGAGGCTCCATCCAACGTTCCCACACCCTGACCCCCCCCCCCAGAGCGCTGCAATCCTGACTCCCCCCCACCCCAGAACACCACCCTGACCCCCCCCCCCCAGAGCGCTGCAATCCTGACTCCCCCCCACCCCAGAACACCACCCTGACCCCCTCCCACCCCGGAGCGCTGAAATCCTGATTATGTGGATGGCTGATGGGCCCCAAAGAGATCTCGCCCCATCCTCATCCCCCACAGCGAGAGATCTCGCCCCCAGCCCCGTCCTCCATTAGGCGGATCTCGCCCCCAGCCCCGTCCTCCATTAGGCAGATCTCGCCCCCAGCCCCATCCTCCATTAGGCAGATCTCGCCCCCAGCCCCATCCTCCATTAGGCAGATCTCGCCCCCAGCCCCATCCTCCATTAGGCAGATCTCGCCCCCAGCCCCATCCTCCATTAGGCAGATCTCGCCCCCAGCCCCATCCTCCATTAGGCAGATCTCGCCCCCAGCCCCATCCTCCATTAGGCAGATCTCGCCCCCAGCCCCATCCTCCATTAGGCAGATCTCGCCCCCAGCCCCATCCTCCATTAGGCAGATCTCGCCCCCAGCCCCATCCTCCATTAGGCGGATCTCCCCCCAGCCCCGTCCTCCGTTAGACAAATCTCGCCCCCCAGCCCCGTCCTCCGTAAGACAGATCTCGCCCCCCAGCCCCGTCCTCCGTAAGACAGATCTCGCCCCATCCTGGTGCTCAGGTGACTTGGGAGGGTAGAAGTATTGCTGAGCACTCCAGCCAAATGGACAATCAACTTCTATCCTTACAGCAAGTCACCTGAGCATAAGGTACCCCCGATACAGAGCTCCAGACCCCCCCCCCCCCGAAAATGGTCCAATCGTATAGATAGAGAGATATCTCTCTCTCTCTCTATTTTTATTTTTTTTTATAATTTATGATAGAGATCTATTTTTCCAGATCACCTATGTAATGATTGGCCGGTCAACAACCACCCTCAGGGCAGCCATATTTGTAAGGGATGCATGGTACCACATAAAGGGGGTCAGGTCAGAGGCCCTGCCCCTCTCCCAAAATTTCAGGGTGAACATTGACACACACACACACACCAAATTTATTTGCTGCAGGGAAAAGAACAGCACAGAGGGGGGGGGGCACAGAAACAGGACGAACAGCACGTGGGGGGTACCCCAAAGAAGAACTGTATGGGGGGGGGGGGGGAGGTTTGGGGACTCAGATTTAGATTTATTTACAGCCAAACTGGTTTGCCAAGAAGGAGGGGGAAAAAAAAAATACATTGTTGCAAAAATAAAAAAAAAAACACAAACACTTTATATTTTTATTCTGATTTGTGAGGTGGTGGGAAGTCACTTGTCTGGTCAAAACAAAGAAACGAGACGAGCGCCACATCTCAGAATGGAGGAGGAGTTCACACATCTCACAAAATTTATATATAGTTTACGAAAATGTTTGCAAACCAGACTGGACGGCGAACCCTCTTATGGCGGCCATACACGCGTCAATCAATGATCAATTTCCAACAACCCATTCAATCGATATGGCGCACGCGCACACACACGGGGCAAAATCGATGGAAGATGCGTTTCCCCCCCCCCCCCCCACCCCCCACCATGCGATTTTATAATCCGAATAACCGAAATCTGATTGAATTCAAAAACTGCCTCCGATCAATCATTTTCCACCCTGGCCGATCGACTCAGGTCCTTGGGAAGGGTGGCTGAGTGCGCACACACCGATTGAATAACCGAAGCGCGTATGGCGGCGGTTAGCGATAATTCCAAGATGTCAACGGTTGCAATAAGAGCGATCGCTGTTAGAATTCACTCCAATCTAAGTTCATCCGATCTTCATATCGTCCTAAAATCTGCCAAATTCACTCCGAAGGAGGAGCACCGACAGACCGCGACTCCGACCGATCGGGAACCAACCGAGAAATATTCACAATGTACAGCGAGTGAGACGATCGATAAAAAGTCAAATTATTATTAATAATGATAATAATATTATTAATAATAATAAGAGAACCAATCAGAAACAACATTCAAAACTAGCCACCCCCCAGGGGGCGGAGCGTCAGAGGAAACAAAGTTCTAATAAAGAATAACAATGTAACAATTCTACACACAGAGATACATGGGAGCCCAGAGACTCCGGTGACAGGTAGGTGGGTGCCCGGTAGGTGTCTCACCTTGTAGACATTCTCGGTGAGTCGGTGGACCTCATCGGAGCGGGACATGGTGGCCCCCGGTCTGCCTCTCTATCCAGAGCCGCTGCGTCTTTCTCTGGCGGCGGCCGAGACTGATTAGTGACACCTGTGTGGGCGCTTATATATGGCCGTGCCTACTGAGATCCGCCCTCACCACTTCACACCGCCCACTTCCCCGCCCAGCAACCCGCCTTCTAGCTGCTCTGAGCGTTACCAGGCAACAGCTTCCCCAGACTTCCGCCTTTACTTTCTACACCTCAGAGAGGAGGAAAGTTGTTGTCCTGAGCAACCAGGAAGAGGAGGGGCGGTTGCTATGAGCAACAGGCCTGTTCCTGCCCAAGTTAACGTTTAAATGGAAGATAAATGACCAATCACTGTCCAATCTGATTGTACATTCACACACATCGTCCAATCTGATTGTACATTCACACACATCGTCCAATCTGATTGTACATTCACACACATCGTCCAATCTGATTGTACAATCCCACACATCGTCAAATCTGATTGTATGAATCTCAGTTTCCACAATGTAATCTCAAAATCTGATCACTCAATATACAATCAGATTTATGAACAAAGTGTCTCAGTGCTGCCGATCAATAATATTCCACCCAACCAGTCAAATCACTTTGATGGAATCCAATTGAAACTGATTCTATATTGATCAGTAAAAAAAAGTTATAGCTAATCAATTGATTGCGGATTCAATAGATTTGATCGAATTGCACATAACTTCCCTTCACATATATATCGATGTGAAGGGAAGTTATGGCTGAATCACCCATTGATCAGCCATTGATCACCCATTGATCACCCATTGATCGCCCATTCATCACTTATTGATCACCCATTCATCACCCATTCCTCACCCATTGATCACCCATTCATCACCCATTGATCGCCCATTCATCACTTATTGATCACCCATTCATCACCTATTGATCACCCATTGATCGCCAATTGATCACCCATTGATCGCCCTTTGATCGCCCATTCCTCACCTATTCATCGGATAATAACATTGCAGTGTGTGTGGCCACCATTACACTCGGTTTCAATCCAATTTGATCAGCCAAGGTGGAAAGTTATTGATCATTGTGCATTGATTGGCAGCACTGAGATACTTATACATATGATGTAATGATCCCACGTTATTGCACATAGAATTCCATGATGAGAACGGGTCCCAAAAACACCTTGTGTGCTCATCTGTCCGTGCATGAGCCTGTGCGTGCGTCTGTGTCTGTGCGCTCGTCTGTCCGTGCGTGCGCCTGTGCGTGCATCTGTGTATGTGGGTTCGTCTGCGCATGCGTCTGTGCGTGCATCTGTGTATGTGTCTGTGCATGTGTTTGTGCGTTCTTCTGTGCATGCGTCTGTGCTTTCATCTGTGCATGTATCTGTGTGTATGCACAGATGCACGCACACACAGGCGCACACACAGACGCACGCAAAGATGCACAGATGCACGCACAGACGCATGCACAAACAAATGCACAGATGCACACACAGACGAACGCACAGATGAATGCACAGACTTTCTAACACATGAATATGCTTTGATCTAAACTAGGGATGAGCTCGGTGTTCGAGTCGAACATACGTTCGACTCGAACATCAGCTGTTCGATCGTTCGCCGAACAACGAACGATTTGGGCCGTTCGCGCCTAATTCGCGGCCCACAATGCACTACGCCATTGCAGTGTCATCCAGGCGCTGTGATTGGCCAAGCATGCACTGTGACCCCGCATGCTTGGCCAATCACAGCGCCGGCAGCGAGGAGAGCAATGATTGGCCACAGGCAGGATGCCTGTGGCCAATTATTGCTGAGGGTGTTTAGTACACGCCCCACACTATAAAAGGCCGCCAGCACGGCGGTCTAGTGTAGTGTGTTCCGGAGCAGGGAAAGAGAAGCATAGGCAGGGACAGTGACATTTTTTTTTTCTTGCTTAACCTGGATTCCTTTAGTTTAGGGAAAGAGAAGGATAGGTAGGGAGAGTGTCAGTCTGTTTTACTGTGCTAAACCTTGTTTGTAGGGACAGGGAAGGACAGTGAGGGAAATTCTCATTGTGCTATACTGTGCTAAAGCATTCCTCATCAACCATCTTTAAAAAAAAAATTTTATAGGGACAGAAAACTATAGGTAGGGAGAGTGTCAGTGTGTTTTACTGTGCTAAACCTTGTTTGTAGGGACAGGGAAGGACAGTGAGGGAAATTCTCATTGTGCTATACTGTGCTAAAGCATTCCTCATCAACCATCTTTAAAAAAAAATTTTTTTATAGGGACAGAAAACTATAGGTAGGGAGAGTGTCAGTGTGTTTTACTGTGCTAAACCTTGTTTGTAGGGACAGGGAAGGACAGTGAGGGAAATTCTCATTGTGCTATACTGTGCTAAAGCATTCCTCATCAACCATCTTTAAAAAAACATTTTTTATAGGGACAGAAAACTATAGGTAGGGAGAGTGTCAGTGTGTTTTACTGTGCTAAACCTTGTTTGTAGGGACAGGGAAGGACAGTGAGGGAAATTCTCATTGTGCTATACTGTGCTAAAGCATTCATCATCAACCATCTTTAAAAAAAAAAAATTTATAGGGACAGAAAACTATAGGTAGGGAGAATGTCAGTGTGTTTTACTGTGCTAAACCTTGTTTGTAGGGACAGGGAAGGACAGTGAGGGAAATTCTCATTGTGCTATACTGTGCTAAAGCATTCCTCATCAACCATCTTTAAAAAAAAAATTTTTTATAGGGACAGAAAACTATAGGTAGGGAGAGTGTCAGTGTGTTTTACTGTGCTAAACCTTGTTTGTAGGGACAGGGAAGGACAGTGAGGGAAATTCTCATTGTGCTATACTGTGCTAAAGCATTCCTCATCAACCATCTTTAAAAAAACATTTTTTATAGGGACAGAAAACTATAGGTAGGGAGAGTGTCAGTGTGTTTTACTGTGCTAAACCTTGTTTGTAGGGACAGGGAAGGACAGTGAGGGAAATTCTCATTGTGCTATACTGTGCTAAAGCATTCCTCATCAACCATCTTTAAAAAAATAATAATTATAGGGACAGAAAACTATAGGTAGGGAGAGTGTCAGTGTGTTTTACTGTGCTAAACCTTGTTTGTAGGGACAGGGAAGGACAGTGAGGGAAATTCTCATTGTGCTATACTGTGCTAAAGCATTCCTCATCAACCATCTTTAAAAAAAAAAAAATTATAGGGACAGAAAACTATAGGTAGGGAGAGTGTCAGTGTGTTTTACTGTGCTAAACCTTGTTTGTAGGGACAGGGAAGGACAGTGAGGGAAATTCTCATTGTGCTATACTGTGCTAAAGCATTCCTCATTAGTGATGAGCCGAACACCCCCGGGTTCGGTTCGCACCAGAACCCGCGAACGGACCGAAAGTTCGAACGAACATTAGAACCCTATTAAATACAATGGATGCGAACGTTCGAATTCTAAAGTGCTAATTATAAAAACTATTATGCATGTTATTGTCCTAAAAAGGGTTTGGGAACCCGGGTTCTGCACCAGGGGACATGTATCAATGCAAAAATAAGTTTTAAAAACGGTCGTTTTCCGGGAGCAGTCATTTTAATGATGCATAAAGTGAAAAAAAAAAAGTCAAATATTCCTTTAAATATCGTACCTGGGGGGTGTCTAAAGTATGCCTGTGAAGTGCCACGTGTTTCCCGTGTTTAGAACTGTCCCTGCACAAAATGACACTTCTAAAGGAAAAAAAAGCCATTTAAAACTGCTTGCGGCTTTAATGTAATGTCTGGTCCCGGTAATATGGATGAAAATCTTTAAGAAAAATGGCATAGCTACCCCATGACCCCCCCCCTACCCCAGCCCATTACCAGCCCCTTTGGGTCTTGTATGGATATTAAGGGGAACCCCGCACATAAAATAAAAAAGGCCCTATATACTCAGAACAGCCGTATACAGGCGGTGCATACAAGACAGGGACTGTAGGTTTGTTCTTATGTAGAATCTGTTTGTAATTTTGAACAGGTACATTGTTGAAGTGTAGCTCCAGACCAAAAATCTATTTTTAAACTTTTTGGAAAACATAGGTAAGGGTTATCACCCCTGTAACATTTGTTTTGCTGTCTGTGCCCCTGTTCAGAACATTTCACCTCACTTTCCGTCCCAATGACAACTGTTTTTGAAATGTGGTGTTTTTCTTGAAACAAGGATTGCTGATAAAGCATCAGTACAGAGGAGACACCTTTCTCCCATATTTATTCTTACAGGAGAGAATTTTCCTTCCTAGTGGTAGATTTCCTCTCACTTCCTGTTGTCTTCTTGCGTTTGCAAGTAGGAGTCGTTTGTAAGTTGGATGTTTGAAAGTAGGGACCTGCCGTATATACTCTGCAGAAATAGGCCCCTTAGTTGTTGGTGTTGGCACAACACTGTAAGCACTCACAGTTACTCTTGGTTGGTGCTGGAACGCCCTGCTGTCAACTATTATATCAGGAATTTTAATTACATATAATTGTTGAACAGTGGTAGTAAAAATTGGGCCTTTGATGGTGGTGCTGGTGCCACAACACTGTAAGCCCTGACAGTTACTCTTGGTGGGTGCAGCAATGGGCCCTGCTGTGAATTATTAGATCAAGAATTGTAATTACATGCCCCTGTTGAACAGGGGCTGAAAAATTGGGCCTTAGGCACTGGTGGCACAACACTGCAACCCTTCACAGATACTGTACTTGGAGCACAGCAATGAGCCCTGTTGCAAAGTATTGCTTCAAAAATTGTAATGACACGCCCCTGTTAAACAGGGGCTGAAAAATTGGGCCTTAGGCACTGGTGGCACAACACTGCAACTCCTCACAGATACTGTACTTGGAGCACAGCAATGAGCCCTGTTGCAAAGTATTGCTTCAAAAATTGTAATTACACGCCCCTGTTAAACAGGGGCTGAAAAATTGGGCGTTAGGCACT
Source organism: Rana muscosa (assembly GCA_029206835.1). Classification (NCBI taxonomy): domain Eukaryota; kingdom Metazoa; phylum Chordata; class Amphibia; order Anura; family Ranidae; genus Rana; species Rana muscosa. The sequence continues at coordinate 24,299,756 of CM055128.1, forward strand.
GGTGGCGGCACCCATAAACAAAAATGATCTTCCAAGCTATCATCATCAATCGTATCATTGAGGACTCGGAGGAGGAGGATAGCCAGTCAACATAACAGCACAGGCACTCAGCATCAGCATCAGTCTTGAAGGGATGTGACATTTTAAAATCAATTAGTCTGTTATATCAGCATCAGGTGTGTGGTAGCTGGTGGTGATCCAAGACTGGTTCATCTTGATGAAAGTCAGTCGATCAACCGAGTCGGTGGACAGGCGCACCCTGTGATCCGTGACAAATCCTCCAGCAGCACTGAATGTGCGTTCCGAAAGAACGCTGGATGCAGGACAGGCCAGTAGCTCAATTGCATACTGTGCAAGCTCTGGCCAGTGATCCATCCTCAAGACCCAGTAAGCCAGAGGATTTTCGGTGGGGAAGGTGTCCAAGTCTGACCTTGCCCCTAGATATTCCTGCACCATGTTTATCAGACGCTGGCGATGGTTGCTGGAACCGATCATACTTTGGGGCTGCGGACTAAAGAATTGTCTGAACGCATCGGTCAGACGGCCACCTTCCCCACCGCTCCTTCTTTGACTGGCCGAAGCCTCAGCAACTCGTTGTCCAGGACCAGGAGTTTGCAACCTCCCAGTCTCTGGGAACGCGTTGCACAGACCTTTCTGCAAGGCCTCCCGGAGTTGTCTCATCCTCTGCTCCCTCTGCGACGGTAACATAAGGTCCGCAACCTTACCCTTGTACCGTGGATCAAGGAGAGTGGCCAGCCAGTAATGGTCCCTCTCCTTGATCCGAAGAATACGAGGATCCTTCCGCAGACTTTGCAGGATCAGGGAGGCCATGCAGCGTAGGTTTGCTGAGGCATTCGCTCCGGAGTCCTCTGGGTCACTAAGGACGACATGATCCGCAGCCACCTCCTCCCAGCCACGTACAAGTCCACTGGTTTCTTGGGACTGTAAATCATCCCTAAAAGACTGCTGCTGATGATGCTGAGTGCCAGCCTCCACCTCCATGCTGACACAATCCTCCTCCTCCTCCTCCTCCTCCTCCTCCTCCTCTTCCTGTGCGATGGGTGGGACAGAAGGAACACTGTCTGGGTAAAGGGGGCCTTGAGAGGCAAGGAAGTCCTCCTCTTCCTGCCTCTGTTCTGCCTCAAGTGCCCTGTCCATTATTCCACGCAGCGTGTGCTCCAACAGGTGGACAAGAGGTACAGTGTCACTGATGCATGCACTGTCACTGCTCACCATCCTCGTGGCCTCCTCAAATGGTGCCAGGACAGTGCATGCATCCCTGATCATGCCCCACTGGCGTGGAGAAAAAAAACCAAGCTCCCCTGACCCTGTCCTGGTGCCGTAGTCGCACAGGTACTCATTGATGGCCCTCTGCTGCGTGTGCAGCCGCTGCAGCATGGCCAACGTTGAGTTCCACCTGGTGGGCATGTCACATATAAGGCGGTTCTTGGGCAGGTTCAACTCCTTTTGCAGCTCAGCCAGGCGAGCACTGGCATTATAAGATCTGCGGAAATGCACACAGACTTTCCTGGCCTGCCTCAGGACATCCTGTAAGCCCGGGTACCTGCCCAAGAAGCGCTGCACCACCAGGTTAAGGACGTGAGCCACACAGGGCACATGGGTCAGTTGTCCCTGTCGGAGGGCGGAGAGGAGGTTGGTGCCATTGTCGCAAACCACCATTCCTGGCTTAAGCTGGCGTGGCGTCAACCACCTCTCGGCCTGGCCCTGCAGAGCAGACAGGACCTCTGCCCCAGTGTGGCTTCTGTCCCCCAAACACACCAGCGCAAGCACGGCATGGCATCTTTTTGCCTGCGTACTTGCGTAGCCCCGTGAACGGCTACGGAGCACCGCTGGTTCATAGGACAAACCACAGGAAGAGGCCATGGAGGAAGAAGAAGAGGAGGGGGTGGAGGAGAGAGGTGTGTCACAACCAGTAGTAGCATTTTGGAGGCGTGGCGGTGGGACAACCTCCAACACTACTGCACCTTGTCCTGAATCCTTCCCAGCTGCCAAAAGAGTGACCCAATGGGCCGTGAAAGAAAGGTAACGTCCCTGTCCATGCCTGCTGGACCATGAGTCAGCGGTAATATGCACCTTACCGCTGACCGCCCTGTCCAGCGAGGCCAAGACATTGCCTTCCACATGCCGGTAGAGAGCCGGAATAGCCTTCCGTGAGAAAAAGTGGCGTTTGGGAACCTGCCACTGAGGAACCGCACATTGCACAAACTCACGGAAGGGGGCCGAGTCTACCAACTGAAAAGGCAGCAGTTGAAGCGCTAGCAATTTAGCCAAGCTAGCATTCAACCGCTGGGCATGTGGATGGCTGGGAGTGAACTTCTTTCGACGGTCCAGCAGCTGGGGCAGGGAAATTTGCCTGCTAGAATCGGACGTCGGTGTACTGCTAGCAGAGTGGGCGCAAGTACTTGGCTGTGACACACCTAATTCTACACCTTCATTCCTCTCAGTGCATGTTTCAGAGAGGACTGAAGTTATAGTGGGGTTGGAGATCCCAGCTGATGCGGTGCAAGGAGAGGTCCGCTTGGTTCTTTGGTGTGGGTCTTTGAGGTAGGCTTGCCAACGAGCTGCATGGCAGGTCAACATATGTCTGGTCAGGCATGTGGTACCCAAGCGGCTGATGTTTTGGCCACGCGATATACGCTTGAGACATATGTTGCAAACAGCAGCTGTGCGATCTGATGCACTAGCCTCAAAAAAGGCCCACACCAAAGAACTTTTTGAATGACGGGCAGAGGCAGCGCCCTGCACAGGCGGAGCTCTGCGGTGTGATTCCGTCGGTGTACTGCCCTTACGCTGGCCACCAAAGGGCATCCTGCCTCGTTGGAGATGTGCCTCCTCCTCATCCTCCTCCTCCTCCTCTCTCCTATTAGGCACCCACGTGGAGTCATTGACCTCATCATCCCCTCCCTCCTCATCACTGGAGCCAATCTGGCAGTATGCTGCAGCTGCTGGAACATGACTGCCAGATTGGTGTCCTTCTTGAGCATCCCCTCTGTCTGCTCTCACGCTACTGCCTTCCTCTAGCTGGGTTTCATCATCAGACCCTTCGAAACGCTGGGCATCCTCCTGGAGCATGTACCCAACACTGTGCTGAAACAGTTCGGGGGACTCCTCAGGAGGAGGACATGGTGGGTCTAGGGAAGGAGTGACTGATGATTTGTCTGACATTGATACCAGGGAAGACGACGCTTTGGCAGCTGCTTTTCCAGTACCCTGAGCCTGGGTGAGAGAGGATGAGGAGGAGGAGGAGGGCTTGGTCATCCACTCTACCAAGTCTTCGGCATGATGTGGCTCAACATGTCCAGCTGCCGAAAAGAAGGACAAGCGTGTCCCATGGCCATGTGCTGATGACAATGCACCGCGTCCACGACCAGCACTGTTGCCCCCAGACACAGAGCCTGCTTGCCCTCTTTTATTGCCTCCTGACTGTCTGCCTCTCCTTGTTTGCCTTCCAGACATTCTAATAGATGGCCTGCAGGGAGATGGGAAAAAAGCAATAAGGGCTACCTTCAGGTGTCCTTCTCTGTCCCTTGAAACAAGGACTTTCACAGTGAAAGAAACTGACACTGTCCCTACTGTGAGGGGGTTAGCTCGGCAGCGGGTATGTGTGACCCCCGGGATGGGCTCCCCACCCAAAAACAGGCCCAGCAGACGGAGGTTGTGGTTTTCAAAATCAAAAAGGTGCGGTTTATTTTCTATTTACAGTGACAAAAACACAGCAAGGCAAAAAAAAACATAAACAAAATAAATCCTGGTCAACTTGACCTCTGACTAAACTTACAGGTTTCCTAACTAACGACTGGGATCAGCCTAGTGCTGTCCTAGTCCCTGGTTTTAAATGTCCAAGCAAAATATAGCCACACAGGCTTTCTCTCACCGCACAGGGGTTCACTCTCCCTAGACAGTCCACACAGGTCTGCTTCCAGGCATGAGCTAACATCTAATGAAGCTGGGATTTCTTATAGAGGCCTAAATGAGCTGACAAGGTTCAGCTGATCTCATCAACTCCCTGTCTGCACGACGCCCAGCCCTCTCCCTAGAGGTATGAGTCATCCATGAGCCCACTAGCCTTAGCTGGGCTTATACAACTCTCCACCTAGTTGTATAAGTCGGCGTAAAGCCTGAATCTGGGTGAAATATATCTACCCCCCTGGATGCAACCAGGTGACTTTACCTTCCTGCTGTCACATACCCCCCCCTCTTGTTTTAACCTCGGGGTTGGAACACCAGCAATCAGGCATTCATGTACTCGAGACAAAGCATCCACATTCCCCATTTGAACGCCAGGGCGATGCTTTACTGTGAAGTTGAATTCCTGGAGGGCCAGGAACCACCTATTCACTCTTCTATTTGTTTCCTTGTTTTGAGCCATCCACTTTAACGGAGCGTGATCCGTAACCATGTCAAAGTGCCTACCTAGCAGGTAGTACCGAAGGGAATCTAGAGCCCACTTCACCGCTAAACACTCCTTTTCAACGGTGGCGTAATTTACCTCATGGGACTTCAACTTCCTGCTGAGGTAAATGACTGGGTGCTCTTCCCCGTTCCAGACCTGGGACAATACTGCTCCTAACCCCACATCTGACGCATCACTTTGTACGACAAAGTCTCTAGAGAAGTCGGGTGAGTACAACACTGGCTGGCTACATAAGGCTTGTTTCAAGAACTGGAATGCTGCCTCAGCCTCGGGGGTCCATTTAATCATGACCGACCCTTTCCCCTTCGTCAGGTTGGTTAGGGGCACAGCCTTAGAAGCAAAGTGGGGAATGAATCGCCGATAATACCCAGCGATTCCCAGAAAGGCTCGTACCTGCTTCTTGCTGTTGGGACGTGGCCAACTCTGGATGGCCTCGACTTTGTTGAGTTGGGGTTTTATTACTCCCCTCCCAATGGTGTACCCAAGATATTTGGCCTCCTCCTGCCCAATGGTACACTTCTTGGGGTTAGCCGTAAACCCTGCTTCCCGAACAGAGTCCAGGACTGCTTGCACTTTTGGCAGATGTGAGGCCCAATCTGTGCTATGGACAATTATGTCATCCAGGTAAGCCGCAGCATACTTCCGATGGGGCCTCAGCATCTGGTCCATTTTCCGCTGGAATGTGGCCGGCGCATTCTGTAACCCGAACGGCATTCTTTTATATTGGAACGCCCCGTCTGGGGTTACAAATGCGGTTTTCTCTTTGGCCGACTTGGCCAGGGGGATTTGCCAATACCCTTTTGTGAGGTCAAGAGTCGTCATGTATCGGGCTGTTCCCAGCCGGTCGATCAACTCATCTATACGTGGCATGGGGTAGGTGTCAAATTTTGTAACTTTGTTCAACTGACGAAAATCGTTACAAAATCGCCAGCTCCCATCCGGTTTAGGCACCAACACAATGGGACTAGACCAATCACTTTGGGACTCCTCTATCACCCCTAAGTTCAGCATTTTCTGTACTTCCTCCCGTATTGCCTCCCGTCGGGCCTCTGGGATCCGATAGGGTTTTAACTTCACCCTTTCACCGGGCGGGGTAATAATGTCATGCTCTACCCCAGATGTTTGTCCCGGCAGCTCAGAGAATACCTCCTTGTTGCGAAGCACAAACTCCTTAACCTCCTGTTGTTGGGGTTGTGACAAGGTGGCTGCGATTCCAACCTCAGGAATCACGCAACCAGTTTGAGCTGGTGACCAAGTGTCTGCGACTAGGGACTCTCTATCCCTCCAGGCTTTCAACAGATTAACGTGATAGATCTGTTCGGGCTTTCGCCTTCCTGGTTGTCTGACCTTGTAATTCACTTCGCTCACTTTTTCCATTATCTCGTAGGGGCCTTGCCATTTGGCAAGGAATTTACTTTCAACCGTAGGGACAAGTACCAATATCCTATCCCCCGGGGAAAAGGTACGGGTCTTGGCTCCACGGTTGTACACTCTCTGCTGTGCCAACTGCGCTTGGGCCAAATGTTCCTTCACGATGGGCATTACCTGTGCAATTCGATCTTGCATCAGGGCGACATGCTCAATCACACTCCTGTGGGGAGAACTCTCACTTTCCCAAGTTTCCTTGGCAATATCCAACAGCCCTCTTGGGTGTCTCCCATACAGTAACTCAAAGGGGGAGAATCCCGCAGAGGATTGGGGCACCTCCCTAATAGCAAACATCAAATAAGGAAGTAGACAGTCCCAATCCCTTCCATCTCTATCCACCACTTTCTTCAACATTTGTTTTAGGGTTTTGTTGAATCTTTCAACCAGCCCATCGGTTTGGGGGTGATACACAGATGTACGCAATTGCGTCACTTTGAACAATTTACACAGCTCTTTCATAACCCGGGACATAAAGGGTGTACCTTGGTCCGTAAGCAGTTCTTTACAAATACCCACCCGGCTAAAAACAAGAGATAGCTCTTTGGCTATGGTTTTGGCCGAGGTATTTCTGAGAGGGATCGCTTCTGGATAACGGGTGGCATAGTCCATTATAACCAATATGTACTGGTGCCCCCTAGCGGACTTGATTATAGGACCTACCAAATCCATTGCGATTCTCTCAAACGGGACCTCAATGATGGGTAGAGGGACCAGCGGGCTACGGAAATGTGGCATCGGGGCCGACCTCTGACACACAGGGCAGGAGGAACAATAATTTTCTATGTCCTTCATCACCCCAGGCCAATAGAATCTCTGTAATACCCTCTCTCGGGTTTTCTCTGTCCCCAGATGACCTCCAAGAATGTGCCCATGGGCCAACTCCAACACCAACTTCCTGTAAGGTTTGGGCACCACAAGCTGCTCAACGGTTTCTTCTGCCCTTTTTGCCACCCGATACAGTAGGTCCTTCTCTACGCTGAAGTATGGGTAAGTGCCGGTATTATCTGGGTTCACTAACTCGCCATCTATTTTCACTACGTTTTCCCGTGCCTTTATTAGGGCGGGGTCTTTCAACTGTTCTGTGGCAAAGTTTTCCCTGTGAACCTCAAGATCAGAAAACTCCACAGACGGTAGGTTTTCGTCTGGGGAGGTGGGCTCCTCTCCAGTTTCTTGAGTCTCCCCTGCCAATACTGACAAGGGAAATTCCGGAGAGTCCTCACCACTCTCAGGGGAGTTCTGGCTATCACATTCCTGGTACATAGGGGCACCAGTGGGGGGCTCAGGATCATCCCACAGTTCCCAGAACTTCGGAAAATCCCTTCCCACAATGGCGTCATGCGGTAACTGAGATACTAAGCCCACTGGATGAGAGAGGGTACCTTTGGGGGTCTCGAAACACACTGTAGTCACTGGATACTCTCGGGTGTCCCCATGCACACAAATAACGGCTACCTTGCTATTCCCAGAGACCTCTGTTTTAACTAACTCAGCCTTTATCAGGGTCACAAGGCTACCTGAATCCAGCAATACCACAACATTTCTACCATTAATACACATTTTGCATAAATGTTTCTCAGTTCCCCGAATGGCAGTGCATGCGACTGTCGCACACAGCGACTGACGTCTGCCCGTCAGAAAGTCACACTGCATGGGTTCCTCCAAAACCGGGCAATTTGCTGCAATATGTCCCGCTTGCCGGCAGCGGTAGCAAACGATCCTTCTTGCGGCCTCTTGAGCCGCTGATTTCCCAGGCTGTTCTCGCCAAACTTGGGGTAGAGCTCCCACCCTCTCACTCTCTCCACCCTCACCCCTTGGAATCCTCTTATCCGCCCCTGGGGATGGTCTGGTCTTGGGGTGGAAAGTCCGAGTGTCTCTGGAAGAGGCCGTCAGGTTCTCTGTAGCCAAGTATTTCTCCACACGATCCACAAGACCATCGGCCGTCTCTGGGTCTCCATGGCTTACCCACTTTTGGATGGCAGTAGGAAGAGCTCTCAAAAACCGATCCATTACAACACGTTCCACAATCTTTGGTGCGGACAAAGTCTCTGGCTGTAGCCACTTTCTGCTCAGGTGAATGAGATCATACATTTGAGACCTGGGGGGTTTTCCAAGCTGGAAAGTCCAGTTATGCACACGCTGAGCCCGGACAGCCAGGGTGACACCCAGCCTTGCCAATATTTCAGCTTTTAGCATCACATAGTCTTTTGCTTGGTTAGGCTCTAGGTCATAGTAAGCTTTCTGCGATTCACCAGTTAACAGAGGAGCCACTAGTCCAGCCCACTGCTCCTCAGGCCACTTTTCTCTTTCAGCGGTCCTTTCAAATGTGGTCAAAAATACCTCTGGATCATCCTCTCCAGTCATTTTTGTCAATAAACGACTCACCCCAAAGGACGCGGTATTAGTGGGATGGCTTTCCTCACTGGTCTGCGGACGTTGCTGCATTACTGCTTCCATCTGTTGTTGTAGTCTCTGCTCTTGCTTCTGCAACAGGTCTATGAAGCGGGCCTCAGATTGCTGTTGGGCTTGTTGCTGAGCCTCCAGACTCTGTTGTAAAGTTGCAAGGCTCTGTTGATGAGCTTGCTGCTGGGCTGCAAGGCTCCTTTGCAAACCTGCATTTGTCTGCTGTTGATTGGCATTTGCTAGAGCCAGCTGTTTCAGTATCTCCTCCATGCTGGCTTAAAAAAAAACTGCCTGCATTCTCCACCAACTGTGAGGGGGTTAGCTCGGCAGCGGGTATGTGTGACCCCCGGGATGGGCTCCCCACCCAAAAACAGGCCCAGCAGACGGAGGTTGTGGTTTTCAAAATCAAAAAGGTGCGGTTTATTTTCTATTTACAGTGACAAAAACACAGCAAGGCAAAAAAAAACATAAACAAAATAAATCCTGGTCAACTTGACCTCTGACTAAACTTACAGGTTTCCTAACTAACGACTGGGATCAGCCTAGTGCTGTCCTAGTCCCTGGTTTTAAATGTCCAAGCAAAATATAGCCACACAGGCTTTCTCTCACCGCACAGGGGTTCACTCTCCCTAGACAGTCCACACAGGTCTGCTTCCAGGCATGAGCTAACATCTAATGAAGCTGGGATTTCTTATAGAGGCCTAAATGAGCTGACAAGGTTCAGCTGATCTCATCAACTCCCTGTCTGCACGACGCCCAGCCCTCTCCCTAGAGGTATGAGTCATCCATGAGCCCACTAGCCTTAGCTGGGCTTATACAACTCTCCACCTAGTTGTATAAGTCGGCGTAAAGCCTGAATCTGGGTGAAATATATCTACCCCCCTGGATGCAACCAGGTGACTTTACCTTCCTGCTGTCACACTACCTAGAGTTTTCTGTCCCTAGAATAAATGTTTTTTTTAATCACAATATAGCACAAGGACAATTAACTCACTGTCCTTACAGGTCCCTGGAAACAAGGACTTGCAGAGTGAAAGAAACTGACACTGTCCCTACCTAGAGTTTTCTGTCCCTAGAATAAATGTTTTTTTTAAGCACAATATAGCACAAGGACAATTAACTCACTGTCCTTACAGGTCCCTGGAAACAAGGACTTGCAGAGTGAAAGAAAAAAAACACTCTCCCTACCTACAGTTTTCTGTCCCTAGAAAAAATGTTTTTTTTAATCACAATATAGCACAAGGAAAATTAACTCACTGTCCTTACAGGTCCCTGGAAACAAGGACTTGCAGAGTGAAAGAAACTGACACTGTCCCTACCTAGAGTTTTCTGTCCCTAGAATAAATGTTTTTTTTAATCACAATATAGCACAAGGACAATTAACTCACTGTCCTTACAGGTCCCTGGAAACAAGGACTTGCAGAGTGAAAGAAACTGACACTGTCCCTACCTAGAGTTTTCTGTCCCTAGAATAAATGTTTTTTTTAAGCACAATATAGCACAAGGACAATTAACTCACTGTCCTTACAGGTCCCTGGAAACAAGGACTTGCAGAGTGAAAGAAAAAAAACACTCTCCCTACCTACAGTTTTCTGTCCCTAGAAAAAATGTTTTTTTTAATCACAATATAGCACAAGGAAAATTAACTCACTGTCCTTACAGGTCCCTGGAAACAAGGACTTGCAGAGTGAAAGAAACTGACACTGTCCCTACCTAGAGTTTTCTGTCCCTAGAATAAATGTTTTTTTTAATCACAATATAGCACAAGGACAATTAACTCACTGTCCTTACAGGTCCCTGGAAACAAGGACTTGCAGAGTGAAAGAAACTGACACTGTCCCTACCTAGAGTTTTCTGTCCCTAGAATAAATGTTTTTTTTAAGCACAATATAGCACAAGGACAATTAACTCACTGTCCTTACAGGTCCCTGGAAACAAGGACTTGCAGAGTGAAAGAAAAAAAACACTCTCCCTACCTACAGTTTTCTGTCCCTAGAAAAAATGTTTTTTTTAATCACAATATAGCACAAGGAAAATTAACTCACTGTCCTTACAGGTCCCTGGAAACAAGGACTTGCAGAGTGAAAGAAACTGACACTGTCCCTACCTAGAGTTTTCTGTCCCTAGAATAAATGTTTTTTTTAATCACAATATAGCACAAGGACAATTAACTCACTGTCCTTACAGGTCCCTGGAAACAAGGACTTGCAGAGTGAAAGAAACTGACACTGTCCCTACCTAGAGTTTTCTGTCCCTAGAATAAATGTTTTTTTTAAGCACAATATAGCACAAGGACAATTAACTCACTGTCCTTACAGGTCCCTGGAAACAAGGACTTGCAGAGTGAAAGAAAAAAAACACTCTCCCTACCTACAGTTTTCTGTCCCTAGAAAAAATGTTTTTTTTAATCACAATATAGCACAAGGAAAATTAACTCACTGTCCTTACAGGTCCCTGGAAACAAGGACTTGCAGAGTGAAAGAAACTGACACTGTCCCTACCTAGAGTTTTCTGTCCCTAGAATAAATGTTTTTTTTAATCACAATATAGCACAAGGACAATTAACTCACTGTCCTTACAGGTCCCTGGAAACAAGGACTTGCAGAGTGAAAGAAACTGACACTGTCCCTACCTAGAGTTTTCTGTCCCTAGAATAAATGTTTTTTTTAAGCACAATATAGCACAAGGACAATTAACTCACTGTCCTTACAGGTCCCTGGAAACAAGGACTTGCAGAGTGAAAGAAACTGACACTGTCCCTACCTAGAGTTTTCTGTCCCTAGAATAAATGTTTTTTTTAATCACAATATAGCACAAGGAAAATTAACTCACTGTCCTTACAGGTCCCTGGAAACAAGGACTTGCAGAGTGAAAGAAACTGACACTGTCCCTACCTAGAGTTTTCTGTCCCTAGAATAAATGTTTTTTTTAATCACAATATAGCACAAGGAAAATTAACTCACTGTCCTTACAGGTCCCTGGAAACAAGGACTTGCAGAGTGAAAGAAACTGACACTGTCCCTACCTAGAGTTTTCTGTCCCTAGAATAAATGTTTTTTTTAAGCACAATATAGCACAAGGACAATTAACTCACTGTCCTTACAGGTCCCTGGAAACAAGGACTTGCAGAGTGAAAGAAAAAAAACACTCTCCCTACCTACAGTTTTCTGTCCCTAGAAAAAATGTTTTTTTTAATCACAATATAGCACAAGGAAAATTAACTCACTGTCCTTACAGGTCCCTGGAAACAAGGACTTGCAGAGTGAAAGAAACTGACACTGTCCCTACCTAGAGTTTTCTGTCCCTAGAATAAATGTTTTTTTTAATCACAATATAGCACAAGGACAATTAACTCACTGTCCTTACAGGTCCCTGGAAACAAGGACTTGCAGAGTGAAAGAAACTGACACTGTCCCTACCTAGAGTTTTCTGTCCCTAGAATAAATGTTTTTTTTAAGCACAATATAGCACAAGGACAATTAACTCACTGTCCTTACAGGTCCCTGGAAACAAGGACTTGCAGAGTGAAAGAAAAAAAACACTCTCCCTACCTACAGTTTTCTGTCCCTAGAAAAAATGTTTTTTTTAATCACAATATAGCACAAGGAAAATTAACTCACTGTCCTTACAGGTCCCTGGAAACAAGGACTTGCAGAGTGAAAGAAACTGACACTGTCCCTACCTAGAGTTTTCTGTCCCTAGAATAAATGTTTTTTTTAATCACAATATAGCACAAGGACAATTAACTCACTGTCCTTACAGGTCCCTGGAAACAAGGACTTGCAGAGTGAAAGAAACTGACACTGTCCCTACCTAGAGTTTTCTGTCCCTAGAATAAATGTTTTTTTTAAGCACAATATAGCACAAGGACAATTAACTCACTGTCCTTACAGGTCCCTGGAAACAAGGACTTGCAGAGTGAAAGAAAAAAAACACTCTCCCTACCTACAGTTTTCTGTCCCTAGAAAAAATGTTTTTTTTAATCACAATATAGCACAAGGAAAATTAACTAACTGTCCTTACAGGTCCCTGGAAACAAGGACTTGCAGAGTGAAAGAAACTGACACTGTCCCTACCTAGAGTTTTCTGTCCCTAGAATAAATGTTTTTTTTAATCACAATATAGCACAAGGACAATTAACTCACTGTCCTTACAGGTCCCTGGAAACAAGGACTTGCAGAGTGAAAGAAACTGACACTGTCCCTACCTAGAGTTTTCTGTCCCTAGAATAAATGTTTTTTTTAAGCACAATATAGCACAAGGACAATTAACTCACTGTCCTTACAGGTCCCTGGAAACAAGGACTTGCAGAGTGAAAGAAAAAAAACACTCTCCCTACCTACAGTTTTCTGTCCCTAGAAAAAATGTTTTTTTTAATCACAATATAGCACAAGGAAAATTAACTAACTGTCCTTACAGGTCCCTGGAAACAAGGACTTGCAGAGTGAAAGAAACTGACACTGTCCCTACCTAGAGTTTTCTGTCCCTAGAATAAATGTTTTTTTTAATCACAATATAGCACAAGGACAATTAACTCACTGTCCTTACAGGTCCCTGGAAACAAGGACTTGCAGAGTGAAAGAAACTGACACTGTCCCTACCTAGAGTTTTCTGTCCCTAGAATAAATGTTTTTTTTAAGCACAATATAGCACAAGGACAATTAACTCACTGTCCTTACAGGTCCCTGGAAACAAGGACTTGCAGAGTGAAAGAAACTGACACTGTCCCTACCTAGAGTTTTCTGTCCCTAGAATAAATGTTTTTTTTAAGCACACTATAGCAGAAGCACAAAACACACTGACACTCTCCCTACCTATCCTTCTCTTTCCCTAAACTAAAGGAATCCAGGTTAAGCAAGAAAGAAATAACAGTCACTGTCCCTGCCTATGCTACTCTATCCCTGCTCCGGAACACACTACACTAGGCCGCCGTGCTGGCGGCCTTTTATAGTGTGGGGCGTGTACTAAACACCCTCAGCAATAATTGGCCACAGGCATCCTGCCTGTGGCCAATCATTGCTCTCCTCGCTGCCGGCGCTGTGATTGGCCAAGCATGCGGGGTCACAGTGCATGCTTGGCCAATCACAGCGCCTGGATGACACTGCGATGGCGTAGTGCATTGTGGGCCGTTCGCGTCACTCGAATTTGGCGCGAACGGCCCAAATCGTTCGATCTTCGTCGAACGATCGAACAGCCAATGTTCGAGTCGAACGTATGTTCGACTCGAACACGAAGCTCATCCCTATTCCTCATCAACCATCTTTAAAAAAAAAAATTTTTATAGGGACAGAAAACTATAGGTAGGGAGAGTGTCAGTGTGTTTTACTGTGCTAAACCTTGTTTGTAGGGACAGGGAAGGACAGTGAGGGAAAGTCTCATTGTGCTATACTGTGCTAAAGCATTCCTCATCAACCATCTTTAAAAAAACATTTTTTATAGGGACAGAAAACTATAGGTAGGGAGAGTGTCAGTGTGTTTTACTGTGCTAAACCTTGTTTGTAGGGACAGGGAAGGACAGTGAGGGAAATTCTCATTGTACTATACTGTGCTAAAGCATTCCTCATCAACCATCTTTAAAAAAAACATTTTTTATAGGGACAGAAAACTATAGGTAGGGAGAGTGTCAGTGTGTTTTACTGTGCTAAACCTTGTTTGTAGGGACAGGGAAGGACAGTGAGGGAAATTCTCATTGTGCTATACTGTGCTAAAGCATTCCTCATCAACCATCTTTAAAAAAACATTTTTTATAGGGACAGAAAACTATAGGTAGGGAGAGTGTCAGTGTGTTTTACTGTGCTAAACCTTGTTTGTAGGGACAGGGAAGGACAGTGAGGGAAATTCTCATTGTGCTATACTGTGCTAAAGCATTGATCATCAACCATCTTTGAAATCCTTGTTTTTTGGACAGTCAGGGAAATTGTCATTGTGCTATTCTGTGCGAAAGCAATCATCCTCAACCATATTTAGAAATCCTTAAGTAAAGGGACAGAGAAGGACACCTGAAGGTAGCCCTTATTGCTTTTTTTCCCATCTCCCTGCAGGCCATCCATTAGAATGTCTGGAAGGCAAACAAGGAGAGGCAGACAGTCAGGAGGCAATAAAAGAGGGAAAGCAGGCTCTGTGTCTGGGGGCAACAGTGCTGGTCGTGGACGCGGTGCATTGTCATCAGCACATGGCCATGGGACACGCTTGTCCTTCTTTTCGGCAGCTGGACATGTTGAGCCACATCATGCCGAAGACTTGGTAGAGTGGATGACCAAGCCCTCCTCCTCCTCCTCATCCTCTCTCACCCAGGCTCAGGGTACTGGCAAAGCAGCTGCCAAAGCGTCCTCTTCCCTGGTATCAATGTCAGACTCATCATCAGTCACTCCTTCCCTAGACCCACCATGTCCTCCTCCTGAGGAGTCCCCCGAACTGTTTGAGCACAGTGTTGGGTACATGCTCCAGGAGGATGCCCAGCGTTTCGAAGGGTCTGATGATGAAACCCAGCTAGAGGAAGGCAGTAGCGTGAGAGCAGACAGAGGGGATGCTCAAGAAGGACACCAATCTGGCAGTCATGTTCCAGCAGCTGCAGCATACTGCCAGATTGGCTCCAGTGATGAGGAGGGAGGGGATGATGAGGTCACTGACTCCACGTGGGTGCCTAATAGGAGAGAGGAGGAGGAGGAGGAGGATGAGGAGGAGGCACATCTCCAACGAGGCAGGATGCCCTTTGGTGGCCAGCGTAAGGGCAGTACACCGACGGAATCACACCGCAGAGCTCCGCCTGTGCAGGGCACTGCCTCTGCCCGTCATTCAAAAAGTTCTTTGGTGTGGGCCTTTTTTGAGGCTAGTGCATCAGATCGCACAGCTGCTGTTTGCAACATATGTCTCAAGCGTATATCGCGTGGCCAAAACATCAGCCGCTTGGGTACCACATGCCTGACCAGACATATGTTGACCTGCCATGCAGCTCGTTGGCAAGCCTACCTCAAAGACCCACACCAAAGAACAAAGCGGACCTCTCCTTGCACCGCATCAGCTGGGATCTCCAACCCCACTATAACTTCAGTCCTCTCTGAAACATGCACTGAGAGGAATGAAGGTGTAGAATTAGGTGTGTCACAGCCAAGTACTTGCGGCCACTCTGCTAGCAGTACACCGACGTCCGATTCTAGCAGGCAAATTTCCCTGCCCCAGCTGCTGGACCGTCGAAAGAAGTTCACTCCCAGCCATCCACATGCCCAGCGGTTGAATGCTAGCTTGGCTAAATTGCTAGCGCTTCAACTGCTGCCTTTTCAGTTGGTAGACTCGGCCCCCTTCCGTGAGTTTGTGCAATGTGCGGTTCCTCAGTGGCAGGTTCCCAAACGCCACTTTTTCTCACGGAAGGCTATTCCGGCTCTCTACCGGCATGTGGAAGGCAATGTCTTGGCCTCGCTGGACAGGGCGGTCAGCGGTAAGGTGCATATTACCGCTGACTCATGGTCCAGCAGGCATGGACAGGGACGTTACCTTTCTTTCACGGCCCATTGGGTCACTCTTTTGGCAGCTGGGAATGATGCAGGACAGGGTGCAGTAGTGTTGGAGGTTGTTCCACCGCCACGCCTCCAAAATGCTACTACTGGTTGTGACACACCTCTCTCCTCCACCCCCTCCTCTTCTTCTTCCTCCATGGCCTCTTCCTGTGCTTTGTCCTCTGAACCAGCGGTGCTCCGTAGGCGTTCAAGGGGCTACGCAAGTACGCAGGCAAAAAGATGCCATGCCGTGCTTGCGCTGGTGTGTTTGGGGGACAGAAGCCACACTGGGGCAGAGGTCCTGTCTGCTCTGCAGGGCCAGGCCGAGAGGTGGTTGACGCCACGCCAGCTTAAGCCAGGAATGGTGGTTTGCGACAATGGCACCAACCTCCTCTCCGCCCTCCGACAGGGACAACTGACCCATGTGCCCTGTGTGGCTCACGTCCTTAACCTGGTGGTGCAGCGGTTCTTGGGCAGGTACCCGGGCTTACAGGATGTCCTGAGGCAGGCCAGGAAAGTCTGTGTGCATTTCCGCAGATCTTATAATGCCAGTGCTCGCCTGGCTGAGCTGCAAAAGGAGTTGAACCTGCCCAAGAACCGCCTTATATGTGACATGCCCACCAGGTGGAACTCAACGTTGGCCATGCTGCAGCGGCTGCACACGCAGCAGAGGGCCATCAATGAGTACCTGTGCGACTACGGCACCAGGACAGGGTCAGGGGAGCTTGGTTTTTTTTCTCCACGCCAGTGGGGCATGATCAGGGATGCATGCACTGTCCTGGCACCATTTGAGGAGGCCACGAGGATGGTGAGCAGTGACAGTGCATGCATCAGTGACACTGTACCTCTTGTCCACCTGTTGGAGCACACGCTGCGTGGAATAATGGACAGGGCACTTGAGGCAGAACAGAGGCAGGAAGAGGAGGACTTCCTTGCCTCTCAAGGCCCCCTTTACCCAGACAGTGTTCCTTCTGTCCCACCCATCGCACAGGAAGAGGACGAGGAGGAGGAGGAGGAGGAGGATTGTGTCAGCATGGAGGTGGAGCCTGGCACTCAGCAGCATCAACAGCAGCAGTCTTTTAGGGATGATTTACAGTCCCAAGAAACCCGTGGACTTGTACGTGGCTGGGAGGAGGTGGCTGCGGATCATGTCGTCCTTAGTGACCCAGAGGACTCCGGACCGAATGCCTCAGCTAACCTACGCTGCATGGCCTCCCTGATCCTGCAAAGTCTGCGGAAGGATCCTCGTATTCTTCGGATCAAGGAGAGGGACCATTACTGGCTGGCCACTCTCCTTGATCCACGGTACAAGGGTAAGGTTGCGGACCTTATGTTACCGTCGCAGAGGGAGCAGAGGATGAGACAACTCCGGGAGGCCTTGCAGAAAGGTCTGTGCAACGCGTTTCCAGAGACTGGGAGGTTACAAACTCCTGGTCCTGGACAACGAGTTGCTGAGGCTTCGGCCAGTCAAAGAAGGAGGGGTGGGGAAGGTGGCCGTCTGACCGATGCGTTCAGACAATTCTTTAGTCCGCAGCCCCAAAGTATGATCGGTTCCAGCAACCATCGTCAGCGTCTGATAAACATGGTGCAGGAATATCTAGGGGCAAGGTCAGACTTGGACACCTTCCCCACCGAAAATCCTCTGGCTTACTGGGTCTTGAGGATGGATCACTGGCCAGAGCTTGCACAGTATGCAATTGAGCTACTGGCCTGTCCTGCATCCACCGTTCTTTCGGAACGCACATTCAGTGCTGCTGGAGGATTTGTCACGGATCACAGGGTGCGCCTGTCCACCGACTCGGTTGATCGACTGACTTTCATCAAGATGAACCAGTCTTGGATCACCACCAGCTACCACACACCTGATGCTGATATAACAGACTAATTGATTTTAACATGTCACATCCCTTCAAGACTGATGCTGATGCTGAGTGCCTGTGCTGTTATGTTGACTGGCTATCCTCCTCCTCCGAGTCCTCAATGATACGATTGATGATGATAGCTTGGAAGATCATTTTTGTTTATGGGTGCCGCCACCAGTGGCTAACGCCCAATTTTTCAGCCCCTGTTTAACAGGGGCGTGTAATTACAATTTTTGAAGCAATACTTTGCAACAGGGCTCATTGCTGTGCTCCAAGTACAGTATCTGTGAGGGGTTGCAGTGTTGTGCCACCAGTGCCTAAGGCCCAATTTTTCAGCCCCTGTTTAACAGGGGCGTGTAATTACAATTTTTGAAGCAATACTTTGCAACAGGGCTCATTGCTGTGCTCCAAGTACAGTATCTGTGAGGGGTTGCAGTGTTGTGCCACCAGTGCCTAAGGCCCAATTTTTCAGCCCCTGTTCAACAGGGGCATGTAATTACAATTCTTGATCTAATAATTCACAGCAGGGCCCATTGCTGCACCCACCAAGAGTAACTCTGAGGGCTTACAGTTTTGTGGCAACGCCACCACCACCACCACCACGAAAGGCCCAATTTTTCAGCCCCTGTTCAAAAGGGGCATGTAATTACAATTCTTGATCTAATAATTCACAGCAGGGCCCATTCCTGCACCCACCAAGAGTAACTCTGAGGGCTTACAGTGTTGTGGCAACACCACCACCACCACCACCACCACGAAAGGCCCAATTTTTCAGCCCCTGTTCAACAGGGGCATGCAATTACAATTCTTGATCTAATAATTCACAACAGGGCCCATTGCTGCACCCACCAAGAGTAACTGTCAGGGCTTACAGTGTTGTGGCACCAGCACCACCATCAAAGGCCCAATTTTTACTACCACTGTTCAACAATTATATGTAATTACAATTCCTGATGTAATAGTTGACAGCAGGGCGTTCCAGCACCAACCAAGAGTAACTGTGAGTGCTTACAGTGTTGTGCCAACACCAACAACTAAGGGGCTTATTTCTGCAGAGTATATACGGCAGGTCCCTACTTTCAAACATCCAACTTACAAACGACTCCTACTTGCAAACGCAAGAAGACAACAGGAAGTGAGAGGAAATCTACCCCTAGGAAGGAAAATTCTCTCCTATAAGAATTAATATGGGAGAAAGGTGTCTCCTCTGTACTGATGCTTTATCAGCAATCCTTGTTTCCAGAAAAACACCACATTTCAAAAACAGTTGTCATTGGGACGGAAAGTGAGGTGAAATGTTCTGAACAGGGGCACAGACAGCAAAACAAATGTTACAGGGGTGATAACCCTTACCTATGTTTTCCAAAAAGTTTAAAAATAGATTTTTGGGCTGGAGCTACACTTAAACAATGTACCTGTTCAAAATTACAAACACATTCTACATAAGAACAAACCTACAGTCCCTGTCTTGTATGCACCGCCTGTATACGGCTGTTCAGAGTATATAGGGCCTTTTTTATTTTATGTGCGGGGTTCCCCTTAATATCCATACAAGACCCAAAGGGGCTGGTAATGGGCTGGGGTAGGGGGGGGGGGGTCATGGGGTAGCTATGCCATTTTTCTTAAAGATTTTCATCCATATTACCGGGACCAGACATTACATTAAAGCCGCAAGCAGTTTTAAATGGCTTTTTTTTCCTTTAGAAGTGTCATTTTGTGCAGGGACAGTTCTAAACACGGGAAACACGTGGCACTTCACAGGCATACTTTAGACACCCCCCAGGTACGATATTTAAAGGAATATTTGACTTTTTTTCACTTTAACCACTTGACCACTGGGCACTTAAACCCCCTTAATAACCAGACCAATTTTCAGCTTTCGGTGCTCTCACATTTTGAATGACAATTACTCAGTCATACAACACTGTACCCATATGAAATTTTTGTCCTTTTTTTCACACAAATAGAGCTTTCTTTTGGTGGTATTTAATCACTGTTGGGTTTTTTATTTTTTGCGCTATAAGAGAAAAAAGACTGAAAATTTTGTAAAAAAATGATATTTTTTTCGTTTCTGTTATAAAATTTTGCAAATTACTATTTTTTCTTCATAAATTTTGGCCAAAATTTATACTGCTACATATCTTTGGTAAAAATAAGTACAAATTGGTGTATATTATTTGGTCTTTGTGAAAGTTATAGAGTCCACAAGCTATGGTGCCAATATCTGAAAATTGATCACACCTGAAGTACTGACGGCCTATCTCAATTCTTGAGACCCTAACATGCCAGAAAAGTACAAATACCCCCCAAATGACCCCTTTTTGGAAAGAAGACATTCCAAGGTATTCAGAAAGAGGCATTGTGAGTTTTTTGAAGTTGTCATTTTTTCCCACAATTCTTTGCAAAATCAAGATTTTTTTTTTCTCTTTTTTTTTTTTTCACAAAATTGTCATATTAGCAGGTTATTTCTCACACACAGCATATGCATTCCACAAATTACACCCCAAAACACATTCTGCTATTCCTCCCGAGTATGGCGATACCACATGTGTGAGACTTTTACACAGCGTGGCCACATACAGAGGCCCAACATGCAGGGAGCACCTTCAGGCGTTCTGGAGCACCAAGGCCAATTCTGACATTTCTCTCCTACATGTAAAAATCATCATTAATTTGCTAGAAAATTACATAGAACGCCAAAACATTATATATGTTTTTTTAGCAAAGACCTTAGAGAATATAATGGTGGTTGTAGCAACTTTTTATCTCGCACGATATTTGCGCAGCAATTTTTTAACGCGTTTTTTACGGAAAAAAAATGTTTTGTGCTTAAAAAAAAAAAAAAACAGTAAAGTTAGCCCAATGTTTTTGCATAATGTGAAAGATGAAGTTACGCCGAGTAAATAGATACCTAACATGTCGCCCTTAAAAATTGCACACACTCGTGGAATGGCGCCAAACTTCGCTACTTAAAAAATCCCCATAGGCGACGCTTTAAATATTTTTACTGGTTACATGTTTTGAGTTACAGAGGAGGTCTAGGGCCAAAATGATTGCTCTCGCTCTAACGTTCGCAGAGATACCTCACATGTGTGGTTTGAAAACCGTTTTCATATGTGGGCGGGACTTACGTATGCGTTCGCTTCTGTATGCGAGCTCACGGGGACAGGGGCGCTTTAAAAAAAAAATAATAATTTTATTCTTCATTTTACTTTATTTATTTTAGTTTGACATGTTTTTCCGCCCTAAACATTTTTTTGATCACTTTTATACCTATTACAAGGAACGTAAACATCCCTTGTAATAGGAATATGGCATGACAGGTCCTCTTTACAGTGAGATATGGGGGGGGGGGGGGTGTCAATAAGACCCCACATCTCACCTCTAGGCTGGGAAGCCTGAAAAAAATACAAAAAAAAAAACAACAATCCTGGCTTTGATCGTAGCGGTGAGTCGGTAGAAGCACCGGAGGGCGGCGGGGGGGGGGGGACATCCCCTCTCGCCTCCCGTAAGAATGATCAAGCGGCGGAACAGCCGCTATGATTGTTCTTATGGTGTAGGGAATCGCCGGCTGAAAAAGCCGATATCTGAATGATGCCTGTAGCTGCAAGCATCATTCAGATATCCCCGCACAAAGTCAAGGACGTCATATGACGGCCGGAGGGCGGGAAGTGGTTATTGCAGAGTATTGCCGGGCATTGCGGAGTATTGCCGGGCATTGCGGAGTATTGCCGGGCATTGCGGAGTATTGCAGGGCATTGCGGAGTATTGCGGTGTATGGCAGGGTATTGCGGTGTATGGCAGGGTATTGTGGAGGGTATTGCACAGGGTATTGTGGAGGGTATTGCAGAGTATTGTGGAGGGTATTGCAGAGTATTGTGGAGGGTATTGCAGAGTATTGTGGAGGGTATTGCAGAGTATTGTGCAGGGTATTGCAGAGTATTGTGGAGGGTATTGCAGAGTATTGTGCAGGGTATTGCAGAGTATTGTGCAGGGTATTGCAGAGTATTGTGCAGAGTATTGCAGAGTATTGTGCAGGGTATTGCGCAGGGTATTGCAGAGTATTTTGCAGGGTATTGCAGAGTATTGTGCAGGGTATTGCAGAGTATTGTGCAGGGTATTGCAGAGTATTGTGCAGGGTATTGCAGAGTATTGTGCAGAGTATTGCAGAGTATTGTGCAGGGTATTGCGCAGGGTATTGCAGAGTATTTTGCAGGGTATTGCAGAGTATTGTGCAGGGTATTGCAGAGTATTGTGCAGGGTATTGCAGAGTATTGCAGAGTATTGCACCAGGGTATTGCAGAGTATTTCGCAGGGTATTGCAGAGTATTTCGCAGGGTATTGCAGAGTATTTCGCAGGGTATTGCAGAGTATTTCAGCAGGGTATTGCAGAGTATTGCAGCAGGGTATTGCAGAGTATTGCAGCAGGGTATTGCAGAGTATTGCAGCAGGGTATTGCAGAGTATTGCACCAGGGTATTGCAGAGTATTGCAGAGTATTGCACCAGGGTATTTTGCAGAGTATTGGCAGGGTGTATTGCAGAGTATTGGCAGGGTATAGCACAGGGATGGCTGAGCAGGGATGGATGGATGGCTGGATCTGTGACTGCAATTGTCACAGATCCAGCCCACAGCGCTGCTGCCTTGATCTGCACCCTCCCCTCTTCTCTCACACTGTACCGATCGGTACAGAGAGGGGAGGGAGGAACCGGCGTCATCAAATGACGCCGGTCTGTTTACAAGTGATTGCTCCGTCATTTGACGGAGCGATCACGTGGTAAACGGCCGCTATCAGCGGCGATTTACCGCGATTCGTGATCCGCCGGGTCCTCTGTACCCGGCGGTCACGGAGTTTCCCGTGTGCGCGCCCCAGGGGGCGCGCGGGAGCGCGATTCTGGGAGGACAATATATAACGTCCTCCCAGAGTTAAGCAACCACCCTGCCGCCGTTATTTGGCGGCAGGTGGTTGTTAAGTGGTTATGCATCATTAAAATGACTGCTCCTGAAAAATGACAGTTTTTAAAACTTATTTTTGCATTGATACATGTCCCCTGGTGCAGAACCCGGGTTCCCAAACCCTTTTTAGGACAATAACATGCATAATAGTCGTTATAATTAGCACTTTAGAATTCGAACGTTCGCATCCATTGTATTTAATAGGGTTCTAATGTTCGTACGAACTTTCGGTCCATTCGCGGGTTTTGGTGCGAACCGAACCCGGGGGTGTTCGGCTCATCACTAATCTAAACCATTCCATTGTAGCTCTGGCTGTGTGTTTCGGGTCGTTGTCCTGCTGGAAGGTGAACCTCCGCCCAGTCTCAAGTCTTTTCCAGACTCTAACAGGTTTTCTTCTAAGATTTCCCTGTATTTGTCTCCATCCATCTTCCCATCAACTCTGACCAGCTTCCCTGTCCCTGCTGAAGAAAAGCATCCCCACCACATGATGCTGCCACCACCATGTTTTACAGTGGGGATGGTGTGTTCAGGGTGATGTGCAGTGTTAGTTTTCCACCACACATAGAGTTTTGCTTTTAGGCCAAAAAGTTCAATGTTGGTCTCATCTGACCAGAGCACCTTCTTCCACATGTTTGCTGTGTCCCCCACATGGCTTCCCGCAAACTGCAAACGGGACTTCTTATGACTTTCTTTCACCAATGTCTTTCTTCTTGTCACTCTTCCATAAAGGGCAGATTTGTGGAGAAGCACGACTAATAGTTGTCCTGTGGACAGATTCTCCCACCTGAGCTGTGGATCTCTGCAGCTCCTCCAGAGTTACCATGGACCTCTTGGCTGCTTCTCTGATGAATGCTTTCCTTGCCCGGCCTGGTCAGTTTAGGTGGACGGCCATGTCTTGGTAGGTTTGCAGTTGTGCCGTACTCTTTCCATTTTCGGATTATGGATTGAACAGAACTCCGTGAGATGTTCAAAGCTTGGGATATTTTTTTATAACCTAACCCTGCTTTATACTTCTCCACAACTTTATCCCTGACCTGTCTGGTGTGTTCCTTGGCCTTCATGATGCTGTTTGTTCATTAACCACTTGCCGACTGCCCGCCATCGATTGACGGCGGCAGAATGACACTCCTGCGCAAATCGCCGTAGCTGTAAGACGGGCGCTTTAAGGTGTATAGGGGGCGTCCCTAAGGAGCTGATGCGCGTCCCCGGTGGCCGTGATGTCCGCCGGGCACCCACGATCGCTCCTGACAGAGCGAGAATGGGGATTTGTGTGTGTAAACACACAACATTCTGTCAGGGGTGAGGAGACTGATCTGTTGTTCCTAGTTTATAGGAACAACGATCGGTTTCCTCCCCAAGTCAGTCCTATCTTCCCACAGTTAGAACACACAGTGAGGGAAAACATTTAACCCCTTGATCGCCCCCTAGTGTTAACCTTTTCCCTGCAGTGACATTTATAGAGTAATCAGTGCATTGTTATAGCACTGATCGTTGTATAAATGTCGGTGGTCCCAAAAATATGTCAAAAGTGTCCGATGTGTCCGTCGCAATGTCGCAGTCCCGATAAAAATAGCAGATCGCCGCCATTACTAGTAAAAAAATTAAATAATAAAAATGCCATAATTCTATCCGCTATTTTGTAGAAGCTACAACTTTTGCGCAGATCAATCAATATACGCTTATTGCGATTTTTTCTACCAAAAATATGTAGATGAATACGTATCGGCCTAAACTGAGGAAGACATTATTTTTTATTTTTTTTTAAAAGATTTTGGGATATTTACTATAGCAAAAAGTTAAAAATATTGTGTTTTTTTCAAAATTGTCGCTCTTCTTTTGTTTATAGCGCAAAAAGTAAAAACCGCAGAGCTGATCAAATACCACCAAAATAAAGCTCTTATGTTTGGGTAGAGCATCACACGACTGCGCAATTGTCAGTTAAAGCGACGTAGTGCTGTATCGCAAAAAAATCCTCGGTCAGGAAGGGGGTACATCCTTCCTGGGCTGAAGTGGTTAAGGTTCTCTAACAAACCTCTGCGGGCTTCACAGAACAGCTGTATTAATACTGAGATTAAATTACACACAGGTGAACTGTATTTACTAATTAGGTGAGTTCTGAACTCATTTGGTTGCACTAGATTTTAGCCAATCCCTGTGGTTTTGGAGCCAAATATCTATTGGATTTTAATACTTAACATTCAGTGATCATACATGCAGTGCCTGATAAAAGTGCTCCTGAGGAAGCCATTGTTATGGCGAAACATGTAGAGATCTAATCAGTTGCATCTGTTCAATGCATTGTATGGTTATTTTTGACAATAACATGTTGATCTTTTAGATGTTTCTATTAACATTTTTAGATATTTTAATAATATGTGTTGTTGTGCTTTGGCACCTTAAAAATCCCATATCTTAGTTCTTTGTTATGTAATCTCCAGTTTTAATAAATCAACCCCTTAGTACTGACTTCTGGGGAAATCAGAGAGCCAATCACACAAGCAGGAAATTACATTTCTGGGGGGCGGTCCATGTACCATCTGTGTACAGAGCGCCTCCAGGTGGCCATATTGCATTTTTACAGAAAATTACAGAGGCTGCAGATTGAAAAGGAAAGATAATTTCTAATAACATTCAATTTCAATGTGAGTTGTGTAGCAAATAGCAATTGTATCTGATAGATTATTATTATTTTTTTATTTGCTATTTTTTTTTTCCATGAAAGTGGAGTTACCCTTTAAGAACTATCTTCAGTGTAAAGAAGAATGAGGAGTCCTGGAATTTATGGTTTGGCTTCCACAGAGCCCTGTTTTTCCCCATCATGGAGTCTGTCTGGGATGAAGGATTGGAGGCAGCCGACATCCACAGAAGACCTACTACAGAACAACCTACCTGCTGAGTTGCTTCACACACTGGGTGCAAGTCTACCTAGAAGAAGGCAGGGGGGGGGGGCACCCCAAATATTGATTGGATTTCTGTTCTGTTCGCTCACTTTGCATTCTGTAAATTGATAAAAAATCAATTATTTAAATCAATATTTCTGAAATCATTCTTACTTTCTTCATCTTACATTCTTACAGCATTTCTTTACTCCTGCCTAAGACTTTTGCACAGGAGTGTATATCTTCGTCTACTTCGGGGTCCTATGTCTCCCCAGACTGGAAGAATGTATTGGGAGTTGGGAGTACTGAGAAGACATTTACATTTATCAATTCCACCCACAGTGTCGTTATGTGATCTGCCTTCAGCGCTGGGATTGCGGTGTAAATACCGGATGGAGGAATCTATTTACCTGCAAGAGAAGTGATAACTGTCAGTCTGTCAGATGACTAACAGCGGCATCATGATGAGACAATCGCTGTGACTGCTCAGCTGTGCCGGGTTACCGAGGGACTTCCATCTGTAGGCATCGCCATCCGCCCCTCTCCTCCATCCGCCCCTCTCCTCCATCCGCCCCTCTCCTCCATCCGCCCCTTTCCTCCATCCGCCCCATTCCTCCATCCGCCCCGCTCCGCTATCCGCCCCGCTCCGCCATCTGCCCCGATCCTCCATCCGCCCCTCTCCTCCATCTGCCCCATTCCTTCATCTGCCCCTCTCATCCATCCGCCCCACTCCTCCATCTGCCCCGCTCCGCTATCCGCCCCGATCTTCCATCTGCCCCTCTCCTCCATCCGCCCCGCTCCGCCATCCGCCCCGATCCTCCATCCGCCCCTCTCCTCCATCTGCCCCATTCCTTCATCTGCCCCTCTCATCCATCCACCCCGCTCCTCCATCTGCCCCGCTCCGCTATCCGCCCCAATCTTCCATCTGCCCCTCTCCTCCATCCGCCCCGCTCTGCCATCCGCCCCGCTCTGCCATCCGCCCCTCTCCGCTATCCGCCCCACTCCGCCATCTGCCCCATTCCTCCATCCGCCCCGCTCCTCCATCTGCCCCATTCCTCCATCCGCCCCACTCCGCCATCTGCCCCATTCCTCCATCCGCCCCTCTCCGCCATCCGCCCCTCTCCGCTATCCGCCCCGCTCCTCCATCCGCCCCGCTCCTCCATCCGCCCCGCTCTGCCATCTGCTCCATTCCTCTATCCGCCCCGCTCCTCTATCTGCCCCATTCCTCCATCCGCCCCGCTCTGCCATCCGCCCCTCTCCGCTATCCGCCCCGCTCCTCCATCCGCCCCGCTCCGCCATCCGCCCCATTCCTCCATCCGCCCCTCTCCTCCATCCGTCCCGCTCCTCCATCTGCCCCATTCCTCCATCCGCCCTCTCTGCCATCTGCCCTGCTCTGCCCTACTCCCAGCTTCTCCATCCGCCCCGCTCCGCCATCTGCCCCATTCCTCTATCCGCCCCTCTCCTCCATCCGTCCCGCTCCTCCATCTGCCCCATTCCTCCATCCTCCCCGCTCTGCCCCACTCCCATCCGCCCCACTTCTCCATCCGCCCCTCGGCCATCCGCCCTGCTTCTTCATCTGCTCCTCTCCGCCATCCACCCCGCTCCTCCATCTGTCCCATTCCGTCATCCGCCCCGCTCCGTCATCTACCCTGCTTCTCCATCCGCTACTCTCCGCCATCCACCGCGCTCTGCCCCTCTCCGCCATCCGCCCCTCTCCATCATCCGCCCTACTCCGCCACCTGCCCCTCTCCGCCATCCGCTCCTCCATCCGCTCTGCTTCGCCATCCGCCCCGCTCCGCCATCTGCCCCATTCCTCCATCCGTCCCTCTCCTCCATCTGCCCCATTCCTCTATCCGCCCCTCTCCTCCATCTGCCCCGCTCCGCCATCTGCTCCATTCCTCTATCCGCCCCGCTCCTCTATCTGCCCCATTCCTCCATCCGCCCCGCTCTGCCATCCGCCACTCTCCGCTATCCGCCCCGCTCCTCCATCCGCCCCGCTCCGCCATCCGCCCCATTCCTCCATCCGCCCCTCTCCTCCATCCGTCCCGCTCCTCCATCTGCCCCATTCCTCCATCCGCCCTCTCTGCCATCTGCCCTGCTCTGCCCTACTCCCAGCTTCTCCATCCGCCCCGCTCCGCCATCTGCCCCATTCCTCTATCCGCCCCTCTCCTCCATCCGTCCCGCTCCTCCATCTGCCCCATTCCTCCATCCTCCCCGCTCTGCCCCACTCCCATCCGCCCCACTTCTCCATCCGCCCCTCGGCCATCCGCCCTGCTTCTTCATCTGCTCCTCTCCTCCATCTGTCCCATTCCGTCATCCGCCCCGCTCCGTCATCTACCCTGCTTCTCCATCCGCTACTCTCCTCCATCCACCGCGCTCTGCCCCTCTCCGCCATACGCCCCTCTCCATCATCCGCCCCACTCCGCCACCTGCCCCTCTCCGCCATCCGCTCCTCCATCCGCTCCGCTTCGCCATCCGCCCCGCTCCGCCATCTGCCCCATTCCTCCATCCGTCCCTCTCCTCCATCTGCCCCGCTCCTCCATCTGCCCCATTCCTCCATCCGCCCTGCTCTGCCATCTGCCCTGCTCTGCCCTACTCCCAGCTTCTCCATCCGCCCCGCTCCACCATCTGCCCCATTCCTCTATCCGCCCCTCTCCTCCATCCGTCCCGCTCCTCCATCTGCCCCATTCCTCCATCCTCCCCGCTCCGCCATCTGCCCTGCTCTGCCCTACTCCCATCTGCCCCACTTCTCTATCCGCCCCTCGGCCATCCGCCCTGCTTCTTCATCTGCTCCTCTCCGCCATCCACCCCGCTCCTCCATCTGTCCCATTCCGTCATCCGCCCCGCTCCGTCATCTACCCTGCTTCTCCATCCGCTACTCTCCGCCATCCACCGCGCTCTGCCCCTCTCCGCCATCCGCCCCTCTATGCCATACGCCCCTCTCCTCCATCCGCCCCACTCCGCCACCTGCCCCTCTCCGCCATCTGCCCCTCTCCGCCCCGCTCCTCCATCTGCCCCATTCCTCCATCTGCCCCGCTCCGCTATCTGCCCTGCTCTGCCCCCTTGAGCTCTGCTTTAAGTTTTGACAATAAATCCTGGAAGCTAATTGGTTTCTGTGCAGAGCTGCACCAGCTTTTGCACTCTCCAGTTTCAGTAAATAACCCCCTGTGTATCGTATGGTGCATACACTTTATCTGGCGCATGCGCAGTCTCATGGTGGCGCAGGAACAGGGGCCCAGGCAGCACAAAAAAGGTGAGTATGACGAGAACATCAGAAGGATCTCAGTGTGATTGTTTATTTCCCCTGCATTGACGAGTTTATAAAGTATGGATGAAGGGTGGTTGGGGGCACAGGGGGTCCTCATTAATGTTGCAGTAGCGATGAATGGGAGACTGCTCCTTACTTTTTAGGTTCACTGGAGTTTTGGGTTTCTGGCGGGATCAACTTTTTTTTTTTTGCACTTTTTTTTGCACTTATATAACAGAACAAAACACTTTCATTAGTGTTAATAAAAGATCAGTCCACTGTTCTTACCATGGGTGTAACAGGAACCATGGTCACCAAGCACACCCCCCCCCCCCCGCCACCCTTTGGATCTCTGGGTTCTTCTCCCCACAACATCCTGTTAAATTTGAAATGAGCTGCTCATGGCTCCGCCCACCCATTTGCGTCATACATTCACAGGAAGGCACCACTGCCGCTGCGCCAGAGGCACTTGTAGTTCTCAGTGAAGCACAAACGTGATGACGTCACCGCACTCGAAGTCCATTAAGAACCTCCACCAGCTCAATAGCTGAAGGTCCATACCTCTGTATGGACCAGGGGTTGAAGAAAAGGTCTGCAGGAGCCAAAGCCTTGCACCCACGTTCCATAGCAAGGCGCCAACTTTCCTTTCTTGCTCATTTATACATTTATTATTAATTTAATTAGAATTTTTTTTTTTTTGCGAAAGGTGGAATTCTGCTTTAACAGACCCAAGGGGCGCAAATAAGATGATTTCATGGTTAGGATGTAAATACACTTTAAGGCAGTGTTTGTCAACTCCAGTCCTCAAGGCGCACCAACAGGTCATGTTTTCAGGATTTCCCTCAGATGAAACGGCTGTGGTAATTACTAAGGCAGTGAAACTGATCAAATTGCCTGTGCAAAATAATAGAAATCCTGAAAACATGACCTGTTGGGGCGCCTTGAGGACTGGAGTTGAGAAACACCTGCTTTAAGGAATGTCATCCCTTTTAGCTGCCCCCCCCCCCCCCATCTCTCCATGTAACATTCAGCGGGTACTAATAATAAGGATACGTCTCCTTCAGATCGCTGTGGGAGAAAAGCGTGGTCTCCCATCCCTTGCTAATGCAGCATTAGGTGTGAATAGGTTACTTGGGACTAACAATCATCTTTCCAGGAAATGTGATGAGAGATATATCAGTGTCAGAGGAACTGCAGTGACATTGCAAGGAGAAATGGTAACATTGGGTTTTATTTTCCATGTGTGAGATGCTTGTTGGTGGAAATGTAGATCTGCTGCCCCTGAGGGCACCCCAGGCATATAGATGGGAGCCAAGCTGGCCGAGATTAGAGGGACTGAGGAGACGCACACTTGTGTCATTATTGGATAGATTATTATGTGCAGGACAGGACCCCGGGGAGACATGACGGCTCTAACTGGGCCATGGTGCAATGACACCTCCACCATGGCTGGAGAGAGGGGGAGAGAGAGAAAGGGGGAGAGGAGAGAGAGAAAGGGGGAGAGAGAGAAAGCAAGGAAGGAAGGAGAGAGAGGAGAGAGAAAGGGGGAGAGAGGAGAGGGGGGAGAGAAAGCGAGGAAGGAAGGAGAGAGAGAGAGAAGAGAGAGAGGGAGAGAGAGGGAGAGTGGGAGAGAGAGAAAAGAGGAGAGATAAGGGAGGGGGGAGAGAGTAGGAGAGGGGGGAGAGAGAAGGAGAGGGGGAGAGAGAGGAGAGGGGGAGAGAGAGAAGGGAGAGAGGGGGAGGGAGAGAGAGGGAGGGGGGAGGAGGGGGGGGGGAGAGAGGGGGAGGAGGAGAGAGAAGGGAGGGGGGAAAGAGGGGAAAAAAGAGGAGAGAGAACGAGAGATGGGGAGAGAGAGCGAGAGAGCGAGAGAGGAGAGAGGGAGAGGGAGAGCGAGAGAGGGAGAGAGAAGAGATGAGAGAGAGTGGGGGAGAGATAGAGAGAAAAGAGAGGAGAGAGAGCGAGAGAGAGAAAAAGAGGAGAGGAGAGAGAGGAAGGAGAGAGAAAATAAGAGAGGGGGAGAGAGAGGAGAGAATACGAGAGGGGAGAGGAGAGAGAGGAGAGAGAGAGAGAGAGAAAGAGAGGAGAAAGAGAGAGAGGGGAAGAGAGGGAATAGAAAGGGGAGGGAGAGATAAAAGGGGAGAGAGAGAAAGAGAGATGGGAGAGAGAGAGAGAGAGAATAAGAGAGTGAGGAAAGAGAAAACAAGGGAGGAGAGAGAGAGAGAGTGTGTGAGTGAGAGAGAGAGAGAAATAGAGGAGAAAGAGAGGAAGGAGAGAGAGAGAGAGAGAGGAGAGGGGGGAGAGAGAGACAGAGAAAGGAAGAGAGAGCAAGGGCAGATGGAGATATAGAGAGAAAGAGATGGGGGAGAGAGAGAGTGTGAGAAGGAAGGAGAGAGGAGAGAGAAAGTAGAGAGGGGGAGAGAAAGAAGGAGAGAGAGAGGGGAGAGAGAGAAAGAAGGAGAGAGAGGGGGAGAGAGAAAGAAGGAGAGAGAGAGGGGGAGAGAAAGGAGAGAGAGAGGGGGAGAGATAGAGGGGGGAGAGATTAAGGAGAGAGAGAGAGGGGGAGAGAGAAAGAAGGAGAGAGAAAGGAGAGAGAGAGAGAGGGGGAGAGAAAGAAGGAGAGAGAGAGAGAGAGGGGGGAGAGAAAGAAGGAGAGAGAGAGAGAGGGGGGAGAGAGAAATAAGGAGAGAGAGAGAGGGGGGTAGAGAGAAAGAAGGAGAGAGAGAGGGGGAGAGAGAAAGGAGAGGGAGAGAGGGGGAGAGAGAGAGAAAGAAGGAGAGAGAGAGAGAGAGGGGGGAGAGAGAAATAAGGAGAGAGAGGAGAGAGGGTAGAGAGAAAGAAGGAGAGAAGAGGGGGAAGAGAAAGGAGAGGGAGAGAGGGGGAGAGAGAGAGAAAGAAGGAGAGAGGGGGGAGAGAGAGAAAGAAGGAGAGAGAGAGGGGGGAGAGAGAAAGAAGGAGAGAGAGGGGGAGAGAGAAAGAAGGAGAGAGAGAGGGGGAGAGAGAAAGGAGAGGGAGAGAGAGAGAGGGGGAGAGAGAGAAGAAGAGAGGGGGAGAGAGAAAGAAGGAGAGAGGGGGGAGAGAGAAAGAAGGAGAGAGAGAGGGGAGAGAGAAAGGAGAGGGAGAGAGAGGGGGAGAGAGAGGAGAAAGAAGGAGAGAGAGAGAGGGGGGAGAGAGAAATAAGGAGAGAGAGAGAGAGGGTAGAGAGAAAGAGGAGAGAGAGGGGAGAGAGAAAGGAGAGGGAGAGAGGGGGAGAGAGAGAGAAAGAAGGAGAGAGGGGGAGAGAGAAAGAAGGAGAGAGAGAGGGGGAGAGAGAAAGAAGGAGAGAGAGGGGGAGAGAGAAAGAAGGAGAGAGAGAGGGGGAGAGAGAAAGGAGAGGGAGAGAGAGAGAGGGGGAGAGAGAGAGAAAGAAGGAGAGAGGGGAGAGAGAAAGAAGGAGAGAGAGGGGGGAGAGAGAAAGAAGGAGAGAGAGAGGGGAGAGAGAAAGAAGGAGAGAGAGAGAGAGAGAGAGGGGGAGAGAGAAAGAAGGAGAGAGAGGGGGGAGAGAGAAAGAAGAGAGAGAGAGAGGGGGGAGAGAGAAAGAAGGAGAGAGAGAGAGAGGGGGGGAGAGAGAAAGAAGGAGAGAGAAAGGGGGGAGAGAGAGAAAGAAGGAGAGAGGAGAAGAGTTCGGAGAGACTGAGCAGGAATAAACTGAATTTTACATGAAATAATAAGCGAC
Organism: Rana muscosa; assembly: GCA_029206835.1. NCBI lineage: Eukaryota > Metazoa > Chordata > Amphibia > Anura > Ranidae > Rana > Rana muscosa. The sequence continues at coordinate 24,332,167 of CM055128.1, forward strand.
TTTGAGTCTCCCGTTGTTCCCTAAATTCCGCGGTTGCCATGGTGTTTCTGGTCCTCCAGCTTCTCGCTGCTGCATTAGAAGTGATGGAGAGAGGGGGCAGAGAGGCTCATTCTTCCCCGGAGCATATGTGTTCTTGCAGCACGCAGCAGCTTATCTGAGGCAGAGAACAATTACAGGGCAATGAGTAAAATCCTGACAGCAAATTGCTGATTCTATCCAGGAAATACTGCATCGTCACAGAGCTCCAGGCTTTGGCAGTCTTCTGCTGCAGACAAATTCAGCAGGCTTTTCCTACTGCCCTTAGTCTGCAGCCTAGTGTCACATGACATGACACCCCTACCCCTCTGTGTCTGCCCACACTCCATTCCCGGCGCTGTGCCTCAAAAAAGGAATGTTATGGGGGCCTGAAATTTTAAGTCTAGCAGCCTCAGATACATCTGGATGAGAGGTGCTGACTGCCAAGGGGTGAGTGAGCTCACCATCCATCCCTGTCTGTGACTGAAGTCTCCCCCCTTCTCTCTCCTGCCTCTAAATGAGTACACCAAGGCGAATCAGGGTTCTCAGAGCACCCCTTACATCAGAGATCCCCTTTACACCAAAGGCCACAGTGTTTCCCCTTACATCAGAGTCCTCTCCGTACATCAGAGTTCTCAGTGTTCCCCCTAAATCAGGGTTCCCAGAGCATCCCTTATGTTAGAGTCCCCAGAGTCCTCCCTTATATCAGAGTCTGCAGAGTCCCCCCTTACAGTAAAATGGAACTCTGCGAGTTCAGATGTAAAAGGGGAACTCTGTGGACTCCGATGTAAAGGGGAACTCATGTTAGTAACTTCATATGATTAGAAATGTTATTTAATAGCAAAATATATGTATAGTTTATACTATAGAAAAAAATTGCCGTGCGCCGCTAAAGTGTTCGGGTTTGACTTGAAGAAAAGGCGGCAACCCTATTCTAAAGTCTCATTCAAACAAACAGCTAGGGGGCACTAAGACCAGGCAGCTGAGGCACGTTTTTACCACCCTACCATGAGAGCCATTAGCCTCGTACACACGGCCGAGAATTTCGTCAGGAAAAAACACGTTGTTTTTCCTTTTCCTGACGAGATTCTTGACAAGAATCTTGTCCCGGCCGAGTGTACACACGTACGATTCAAAAGAACCGCCATTCTTTTGAATGGAACGAACGCGGTGACGTCATCGACTACGACGAGCGCGCGCTCGTCACATTCTATGCCGGCGCCGCCGCCATCTTGCTACACCCTACCTATGCCTAGGAAGCTGCCGCACATGCGTCAAAGTCATTTTGAGCATGCTCAGGTTTCCATGGCGACAGGTAAGCGTACACACTCTCGGGTTTCTCATCGGGAAACAGGCCGACGAGAATCTCGACGAGAAAATAGAGAGCAGGTTCTCTATTTTTCTCGTCGAGATTCTGGTCAGTTTTCTTGACGAGAAACCCGAAAGCCTCGTACACACGGCCGGTTTTCTCGGCAAGAAAGCTCTGCCTGCAATTTTCTTGTCGTTTTTTGACGAGGAAAACCGGCCGTGTGTACGAGGCTACTGTTCAGGCACTTCCTAAAAATGGTGACAACCCTGTCCTGGTTTCCCAGGTGTGCTCTCATGTTGTCACCATCAGAGAACCCTCCCTAAAAAAACAGTAAAAATGAAACTTTATTGAAAAAAACAGTTTATTGTTTCTGATGCACAGAGCACACTATTGCCTCGTTTCCACTGAGCCGAACGGTACGGTACAGTTTGGAACGGTTAGAATGGTCCGGTCTATTCCGGTGAGCATTTCCACTGCAAATGGGACCGTCAGGGGCCATGCAGTGTTTAGAAAAAATGCCTAGCGTGTCCACCAATCAGTGGAATGTATTGTAGCTCCGCCCTAACCAAACCGTTCCATTTTCTATGGCCCCACATCTGAAGCAGGACCCTGAGTGGTGCGGTACGGTTCGGTTTTATGGCACGCTTTCATAATGGAAACACCCAAAATAGCGTACCGTACCGAACCGATCCGCTCAGTGGAAACGAGGCATAAATGTCATTCTGTTCGGGTTCCATCTACTTCAACATACCGTATATAGTCGAGTATAAGCCACGTTTTTCAGCCCTTTTTTTAGGGCTGAAAAAGTATACCCCTCGGCTTATACTCGAGTCAGTACCTGAAAATCTTCTTATTCCGCGGCCGGCGTCCATTGTTTAAATCTCGCGGCTTTCTTCTGGTCCCTTCCACGATAGGCGTTTCCAGCAAACACTGTGTTGAGTGTTGCGCCTATCATGGACGTTCTCTTGTCCGACGTCCGTGATTGGCGGAACACTGAACACAGTGCCTGCTGGGAAACGGAGTCCGAGAACCACCACCAAAGACAAGGGGAGCAGCTTACCAGAAGACAAGCGGTATGGGACATTCGACTGTTACCCAGCCGCGGCCTTTACGATGCAACAGTAATCCTCCCTCAGTCAGCAGCTGTGTTCATCCAAAAACTTCCACATGTATTCGCATCATGGACCCCAAACATAGATTGAAATAGAAAGGGCAAGCCAATAGCGTAACTCCGTTTGGAACAGTTTATTTTTAAAACGTAAGTTATACTTACAGGTTAAGAAGATAAAAAGTAGCTTTTCAATAAAAGATACACTGTATTGCCGGCCGGCATATCAGAAGCCTCACTCCTCGAGCGCGGTGACGTCACTGAGCATCCTCCTGGACGCGTTTCGTCATTACGCAGACGTTATCAATAGGAATGGGCGCTGAGGGACGCATCACGCTTAAGTAGGCCGGACCACATTATGAGATGCACGGAGCGGCCATCTTTCTATTGGGCAATTCCGCCCTTGCTAAAAAACCTAAACACCAGAGGTCTCAGTGTAATCCGGCTACATTACAGGAACATACCCAGGACTGCAACACTTAATGGGCACAGTAAGGTTGGGCAATTGGCACAGTAAGGTTGGGCAATTGGCACAGTGAGGTGGCAATGGGCACAGTAAGGTTGGGCAATTGGCACAGTGAGGTGGTAATGGGCACATTTCCCCCCCTAGGCTTATACTCGAGTCAATACGTTTTCCCAGTTTTTTGTGGTAAAAGTAGGTACCCCGGCTTATACTCGGGTCGGCTTATACTCGAGTATATACGGTAATACCAATAAAGGTGACAATCCTCAGGTACAATGATACATAGTTACATAGTTAGGTTGAAAAAAAGACACAAGTCTATGTAGTTCAACCAAAAAATAAATAAATCATACAATCCCATATACACAATCCTTCCCCACAGTTGATCTATTCTAGAGGAAGGTGAAAAACCCCAGCAGAGCACGATCCAATTTCCTACAGCAGGGGAAAAAAATCTTTCCTGATCCCCCGAGAGGCAATCGGATTTTCCCCGGATCAACTTTCCCTATAAATGTCAGTACCCAGTTACGTATATTATGTACATTTAGGAAAGAATCCAGGCCTTTTTTTAAAGAAATCTACTAAGCTGGCCAGAACCACCTCTGCAGGGAGTCTATTCCACATTTTCACAGCTCTCATGCCGCGTACACACGATCTGATTTTTCCGTCGGAAAAAAAAACCTTTGATGCTTTTTCAGATGGAATTCCGCTCAAGCTTGGCTTGCATACACACGGTCACACAAAAGTTCTCGGAACTTTCGACCGTCAAGAACGCGGTGACGTACAACACTACGACAAGCCGAGAAAATGAAGTTCATTGTTTCCGAGCGTGCGTCGGAATTTTGCGTGTGTCAGAATCGCTACAGACGATCGGATTTTCAGATAGGAATATTTTCCGTCGGAAAATTTGAGAACCAGCTCTCAATCTTTTGTTGGCGGAAATTCCGACAGCAAAAGTCCGATGGAGCCTACACACGGTCGGAATTTCTCTCCAAAAGCTCACAGGCTTTTCTTGTCGGAATTTCCGATCGTGTGTATGCGGCATTACTGTGAAGAAACCTTTCAGTATTTGGAGATGAAATCTCTTTTCCTCTAGACGCAAAGAGTGCCCCCTTGTCCTCTGTGATGACCTGAAAGTGAATAACTCAACACCAAGTTCACTATATGGACCACTTATGTATTTGTACATGTTGATCATATCCCCCCTTAATCGCCTCTTCTCAAGAGTGAATAAATTCTCTAATCTTTCCTCATAGCTGAGCTCCTCCATGCCTCTCATCAGTTTGGTTGCCCTTCTCTGCACTTTCTCCAGTTCCCCGATATCCTTTATGAGAACTGGCGCCCGAAACTGAACTGCATATTCCAGATGAGATCTTCAGTGGTGGCCGGTGGTAATTTTTTCTGGGGGGGGGGGTGTGGCCGTGGATAGAGGGGGGCGGTGCTCCGGCACCCCTAATGGACGGGCCGCCACTGGAGGTCTTACTAATGATTTGTACAGGGGGGCAAAAATGATATCTCTCTCTCTCTGGAGTCCATACCTCTCTTAAAGCGGAGCTCCACCCTAAAGCATCAGATTCCTCCCCCCCTCCGGTGGCACAATTGGCATCTTTCAGGGGGGAGGGGGGTGCAGATACCTGTCTAAGACAGGTATTTGCACCCACTTCCATGCATACAGTCTGCGGGTAGACTGCGGGTAGTGCGTCACTTCCCGGTCCCCCCCGTTGTGTTCTGGGAAACACACGATTTCCAGAACACAACGGTGACCAATGAAAGACGTGCAGCGCTGCTCGCGCATGCACAGTAGGGAACCGGGAAGTGAAGCCGCAACGCTTCACTTCCTGATTCCCTCACCCATGATGGCGGTGGGGCAGCCGAGAGACGAGCAAATCGATCGTCTTCTGCTGCCGACGTCGCTGGACTCCAGGACAGGTAAGTGTCCTAATATTAAAAGTCAGCAGCTGCAGTATTTGTAGCTGCTGGCTTTTAATATTTTTTTTTTACGGGGGAGCTCCGCTTTAATACAAGAAAGGACTTTGCTCGCTTTAGAAACTGCAGCTTGGCATTGCATGTTATTATTGAGCTTATGATCTACCAAAACCCCCAGATCCTTCTCCACTACGGACCCCCCCAGTTGTACTCCCCCTGGTATATATGATGCATTCATATTCTTACCCCCCAAGTACATAACTTTACATTTATCAACATTAAACCTCATCTGCCACATAGTCGCCCAATTAGACAGAGCATTGAGGTTGGCTTGTAGGTTGGAGACATCCTGTAAGGACGTTATTGCCCTGCATAGCTTGATGTCATCTGCAAAGACAGAAATGTTACTTTTCATCCCAGACCCAATATCATTTATAAAGATATTAAAAAAATAAGGGTCCCAACACTGAACCTTGGGGTACACCACGATGGGACGATGTGATTACTGGCGGGACAATAAAGCAATGACAGATCATGTGACTTCTATGGGGCCCAGCAGAACAGGTTTCCCACAATGGTTTTGCAGGCCCCCATAGCATTTGCACAGCATAGGAAATTTGCACCTTGAATTGCTAATCTAATCCAGGAAATATCGACAAAGTCAGATCGCTGCATTGACCTTCCTTTGGGTTTTGTAGAATTAAAAAAAAAAAAAAAACTTTGAATTTAAGCAGGGCTTTCACATGGCACTGTAGCCTCTTTCTGGTCCATCTGCCCTCCCCTTAAATCTACACCTCCCTGTATGTAATGCTCTCCCATAAATAGAATGCTGCTGAATCGATCATACAGTATATAGCCAGGAAAGGTTCAGCTGGGCAGAGTCAGGAACCTCTCGCCCAATGCCGGGACAGGGTCCTTGTTATGGTGGACTCCCCTACCGGGTGATGTGGGTTCACCCAAGGCACAAAATCTGTGTGACAGCTTGGTCTTCACTAGAATACCCTGCAAGATGGGCCTGTAACCCTAGTGACCCCTGAGTTATTTTGCTGCAAACTGACACCAGGTCGCATTTAAGATCGCAGGAACTGAACGACTACGATGCCAAAATGGGGTACAAGTTAGAGGAAGTTTGGAAGATGGGCAGAGGTCAGGGCAGGCAAGAGCATAGTCAGGGTCCAGGCAGAGGTTGGGGAAGGCAAGAACATACTCAAGGTCCAGGCAGAGTTTGGGGCATGGAAGCTACAGCATAAATGGGGTCCAAGCAGACATTGAGACAGGCAAGAGTGTAGTCAGTTTCTAGGTTGAGGGTGAAGCAACTTTGTGGGAACAGTTTGGGGACGGCCCCTTTATGTTCCAACATGACTGCGTACAAGTGCACAAAGCAAGGTCCATAAAGACATGGATGAGCAAGTTTGGGGTGGAGGAACTTGACTGGCCTGCACAGAGTCCTGACCTCAACCCGATAGAACACCTTTGGGATGAATTAGAGCGGAGACTGCGAGCCAGACCTTCTCGCCCACATCAGTGCCTAACCTCACAAATGCGCTTCTGGAAGAATGGTCAAACCTTCCCATAGATGGCAGGCATGAGCATAGTCGGGGTCCAGGCAGAGGTTGGGACAGGCAAGAACATAGTCAGGGTCCAGGCAGAGACCGGGGCATGGAAGTGTGTAGTCAGTTTCTAGGCTGAAGCAGGTGGCAGGCAAGAGCATAGATGGAGTCCAGGCAGAGGTTGGGGCAGGCAAGAGCATAGTTGGAGTCCAGGCAAAGGTCAGGGCAGGCCAGTGGATAGTCGGGTCAAGGCAGAGGTCGAGGCAGGCTGCAGTAAAGTTGGGGTCCAAGCAGACATCGAGACAGGCAAGAGTGTAGTCAGTTTCTAGGTTGAGGGTGAAGCAGGTGGCAGGCAAGAGCATAGTCGAGATCTAGGCAGAGGCTGGGGCAGACAAGAGCATAGTTGGGGTCCAGGCAGAGATTGGGGCAGGCAAGAGCATTGTTGGGGTCCAGTCAGAGGTTGGGGCAGGCACAAGCATAGTCAGGGTCCAGCAAAGGTCAGGACAGGCAAGAGCATCGTTGGGGTCCAGGCAGAGGTCGGGGCAGGAACGAGCATAGTCGAGGTCCATGCAGAGGTCGGGGCAGCCAAGAGGGTAGTTGAAGTCCAGGCAGATGTTGAGGCAGGCAAGAGTGTAGTCAGTATCTAGGCTGAGGCAGGTAGCAGGCATGAGAATAGTCGGTGTCCAGGCAGAGGTCGAGGCAGGGAAGAGTGTAGTCATTATCTAGGTTGAGGCTGAGGCAGGCAGCAGACAACAGAGTAGTTGTGGTACAGGCAGAGGTCATGGCAGGCAGCAGAATAGTTTGGAGCCAAAAACCCAGGGCAAAAAGACCCACGTGTGTCCGCTCCCCCTTTCCTGCACTTTTTGCCTCCCCTCCCGCTAAAGTGCCACGACTGTCAGCTCTTCTGCCAAGCCCTTGGCCCGGCCTTGATTTCCCCCCACAGAATCGGCAAGTAGCGGGATGACCTGGTGGTCTCACATATTAGATGAACAATGCAGGGCCTGCATGGAGTGATGGACATACAGTAGGTACAAGGACGGGGGAGGGGGGCAGCAGCAACCAGGCCTTTGGAGATGCAGCGGCCACACACACCAGCTAATATTTAAACCCCTCCAGACGCACCTGGCAGTTAGCTGCATGAAAAACCACAAAAGTCGTTTTTCACGAGAGATGTCGCCATGTTTCAGAATCGCGGCAATGTGGGTTTTGGGGTTCACAACCTTTCTGAATTTTTGCGCCGGCAGAACTGCGCCCTAAAAGTGAAACAAAACGTGTCAGGAACGGAATGACCCCTTAGGTGACGCTTGCTGGCTAGGAATGGGTTAACACCCCTTAGACCCGACCCCCCCTCAAGTTCCACAATGACACCCCCCCTTCCTCACTCTTTAAGACGTCCAGCATGTGCACAGAGTGTGCCAGATGAAACGCTTTCGCGGCCACCCACGGACGCTCAGCCTGGGGGGGCGGAGGGGAAAGGGTTGCCGTGGCAACAGCATCAGGCTCCTTTACATCAGCAAGTCTTAGGGAATGATAAGGGATTGTGAATAGGTGTGTGAATTGCAGGGGGGGGGGGGGCAAGAAGGTCCGGAGCGAGCCAATGACAGGTAGCGCCAGGCTGCTTATATAAGTGTCCGAGATCTGGAAGAGGCGCCGGCGGTCGCAGAGCATGCTGGGGCCACAATATTCTCCCATCTTCTGGATAGGAGCTGCGGAAGACGGACTGCGGAATTCTTTTCTGATCATTTCTGCCAATCAAATTGCAACAAAATAAATACAAAATAATAAAACAAAAAAAGGGTAAAAAACTACAATCGGCTCAATGAACAGTTATTGAGCGTTTGCTACTCTGCAGCTTTTCCCTTTATTTAACCCTTTCCCTTTATATTTCCACCCATCTATGGCCAGCTAAGGCGTACATCTACGTTCCCTGGTACACTGACCCCAGAGCTCCAGAGTGCGCATAACACCATCAAGTCATTACAAACAACTACAGGTTACTATTAGGTTCTCTTGAGTACTGTCTGCTGCATTATTACCGCCCCCCCCCAACTGCTTCCCAACCCTAAGGTCCTCGGCATCCTCCTCTCTAAGCCACACTCATTGACAGCTGCATGCTCCCCAGCTAACCCTATAGACTGCAAGGATGGATTATATAACAAGAGGATCAACTTCATCTGGTGAGTGGGGATCTACACTGTATTATCAAAAGTATTGGGACATCTGCATTTACACGCACATGAAGTTTAATGGCATCCCAGTCTTAGTCCGTAGGGTTCATTATTGAGTTGGCCCACCCTTTGCAGCTAGGGATGAGCTCAGGCGTGTTCGCATTGAACATGTGCAGAGCACGCCAAGGTTGCAGAGATCGGGAAATGTCTCCCTGCCTGTGATTAGCGCAGCGCCGACTTCCTTGGCGGGCTCTGCACGTGTTCAATGCGAACACGCCTGAGCTCATTCCTAGCTGCAAAGGGTGGGCCAACTCAATATTGAACCCTACGGACTAAGACTGGGATGCCATTAAAGGTCATGTGCGTGTAAAGGCAGGCGTCCCAATACTTTTGAGAATATAGTATATACCAGTGATGGCGAACCTTGGCACCCCAGATGTTTTGGAACTACATTTCCCATAATTCTCATGCACTCTGCAGTGCAGTTGAGCGTCATGGGAAATGTAGTTCCAAAACATCTGGGGTGCCAAGGCTCACCATCACTGGTATATATTATAAACGTGGTGAATTGGTGGCACAAAAGAGGACATTGGAGTTGAGGGATAGCACAAGGCACTTCAATACAGCTGAAAGGACTTTTCATATTGATTGATTATCACCAATATCTGGGACTGACTACTTGTATTATTTTCAATCATGTTTTGTTTGTGAATTGCATATTTGCATCATCATTCACATTATTATCATTCGATAATAAGTCCTATTATGGGTTTCATTGGAATATGCATATTGGCAACATAGTGCACTATATATATATATATATATATATATATATAAAACAATTCTCAATATTTGAGCATTTTATTTTTTATTTGGTTGATTTGCATTTGCAGCTGCAAGCGCTGTTTACACACATTTCTGTGGGTCACTTGAGCATTATATAACCTAATTGGTTTGGAACAACAGCTGCAATAATTGCACTGGTGGAGCGAGGGCGTTTTATATATCATTTAAAGTGGACCCGTCCTCAGATATAGTTTTCATCTGATGTATGTGTATATACATTATATATATATATATACCCAGTGGGTATGGAAAGTATTCAGACCCCCTTACATTTTTCACTCTTTGTTATATTGCAGCCATTTGCTAAAATTATTTAAAGTTCATTTTTTTCCCTCATTAATGTACACACAGCACCCCATATTGACAGAAAAACACAGAATTGTTGACATTTTTGCAGATTTATTAAAAAAAGAAAAACTGAAATATCACATGCTCCTAAGTATTCAGACCCTTTGCTGTGACACTCATATATATAACTCAGGTGCTGTCCATTTCTTCTGATCATCCTTGAGATGGTTCTACACCTTCATTTGAGTCCAGCTGTGTTTGATTATACTGATTGGACTTGATTAGGAAAGCCACACACCTGTCTATAGAAGACCTTACAGCTCACAGTGCATGTCAGAGCAAATGAGAATCATGAGGTCAAAGGAACTGCCTGAAGAGCTCAGAGACAGAATTGTGGCAAGGCACAAATCTGGCCAAGGTTACAAAAAAAAAATTCTGCTGCACTTAAGGTTCCTAAGAGCACAGTGGCCTCCATAATCCTTAAATGGAAGACGTTTGGGACGACCAGAACCCTTCCTAGAGCTGGCCGTCCGGCCAAACTGAGCTATCAGGGGAGAAGAGCCTTGCTGAGAGAGGTAAAGAAGAACCCAAAGATCACTGTGGCTGAGCTCCAGAGATGCAGTCGGGAGATGGGAGAAAGTTGTAGAAAGTCAACCATCACTGCAGCCCTCCACCAGTCGGGGCTTTATGGCAGAGTGGCCCGACGGAAGCCTCTCCTCAGTGCAAGACGCATAAAAACCCGCATGGAGTTTGCTAAAAAAAACAAGATGGTGAGAAATAAGATTCTCTGGTCTGATGAGACCAAGATAGAACTTTTTGGCCTTAATTCTAAGCGGTATGTGTGGATAAAACCAGGCACTGCTCATCACCTGTCCAATACAGTCCCAACAGTGAAGCATGGTGGTGGCAGCATCATGCTGTGGGGGTGTTTTTCAGCTGCAGGGACAGGACGACTGGTTGCAATCGAGGGAAAGATGAATGCGGCCAAGTACAGGGATATCCTGGACGAAAACCTTCTCCAGAGTGCTCAGGACCTCAGACTAGGCCGAAGGTTTACCTCCCAACAAGACAATGACCCTAAGCACACAGCTAAAATAACGAAGGAGTGGCTTCACAACAACTCCGTGACTGTTCTTGAATGGCCCAGCCAGAGCCCTGATTTACACCCAATTGAGCCTCTCTGGAGAGACCTAAAAATGGCCGTCCACCAACGTTTACCATCCAACCCGACAGAACTGGAGAGGATCTGCAAGGAGGAATGGCAGAGAATCCCCAAATCCAGGTGTGAGAAACTTGTTGCCTCTTTCCCAAAAAGACTCATCAAAAGGGTGCAAATACTAAATACTGAGCAAAGGGTCTGAATACTTAGGACCATGTGATATTTCACTTTTTCTTTTTTAATAAATCTGCAAAAATGTCAACAATTCTGTGTTTTTCTGTCAGTATGGGGTGCTGTGTGTACATTAATGAGGAAAAAAATGAACTTAAATAATTTTAGCAAATGGCTGCAATATAACAAAGAGTGAAAAATTTAAGGGGGTCTGAATACTTTCCGTACCCACTGTATATATATACACGCACATACATACACAGTATATAACAAAAATCCTCACGCTACTGATCTCATCCAATCCTATCCCCCTATCCAATCTCTACTAAAAATGTATCAAAATTGAATTATAACACTAATCTGTGTGGCACAACGCATTATAAATCCCAAAATAAAAATTCTATATACGGTGCCTTGAAAAAGTATTCATACCCCTTGACATTTTCCACATTTAGTCATGTTACAACCAAAAACATAAATGTATTTTATTGGGATTTTATGTGATAGACCAACACAAAGTGGCACATAATTGTGAAGTGGAAGGAAAATGATAAATGGTTTTCAGAATTCTTTACAAATTAATATGTGAAAAGTGTGGGGGGGCATTTGTATTCAGCCCCGTTTACTTTGATACCCCCAACTAAAATCTAGTGGAACCAATTGCCTTCAGAAGTCACCTAATTAGGAAATAGAGTCCACCCGTGTGTAATTTAATCTCAGTATAAATACAGCTGTTCTGTGAAGCCCTCAGAGGTTTGTTAGAGAACCTTAGTGAACAAACAGCATCATGAAGGCCAAGGAACACACCAGACAGGTCAGATATAAAGTTGTGGAGAAGTATAAAGCAGGTTTAGGCTATAAAAAAATATCCCAAGATGCTAAACGAACGCTTGACCGCTCTGGCCCAAGATAAAATGAAACTGTTTCATAAAGTGTGGGACCCATGGCTTCGTTACCTAACTAATGACCCGGGGATGTTTACAGCATAGCTTAAGGGGTTAGGTTGGGATGTCTGGGTGCTGAATCGGGGCTCCCCCTCCCTCTCCCCATTCCCCCTCCTCAACTGTCCTTTCCTTACTCTGTTTCCTCCCTTCTATTCTCTGTCACTGTCCTCTTTCCTCTCTTTTGAAATTTATTTATTGTTTATTTTTGGAGTCAGATCCAGACCTTAGAGGTTTGTGCTGCTCCCTGTTTTCTCAGCTCCTACGGGACCATTGTCAGTCTGATCGGACCTCTGGGCTGCCCACACAGCCGGCTGAGTTGCGCCCCCCCCGATAGATGGATGGGGGGGCGGCTCATCTGGGTGGACGGTTCAGATATGATCTGCGATGCTAATAGGGGTTAACGGCTCTACGGAGCTTCGGACTTATGTGAGCTATTAAGTAGTGATAATCGTTATTTCTACTTATTTATTTATTTATTTATTTATTTATTTTTTGTTTACTACTCCAAGGACCCCTACACTTAGTGATCTTCATTGTGTTACCCCAAATGTTGATTGTGACTGTACAATGTTATGTTGCGACTTTTATACATTTTGTATGACAAAATTTGAATAAAAATATTGAAACATAAAAAATATCCCAAGCTTTGAACATCTCACGGAGCTCTGTTCAATCCATCATCCGAAAATGGAAAGAGTATGGCACAACTGCAAACCTACCAAGACATGGCCGTCCACCTAAACTGACCGGCCGGGCAAGGAGAGCATTCATCAGAGAAGCAGCCAAGAGGTCCCATGGTAACTCTGGAGGAGCTGCAGAGATCCACAGCTCAGGTGGGACAATCTGTCCGGTGTGAATATATGATATAAATTGTTGGTGTTATATAAACACCTGTAATAAATAAATACATATTCCAGCACCTTAAAAAAAAAAAAAGGAAAGCTTTAGCAACAATACTTGCATACAACCTGGAGCTGCCCCCTGCAGAAGGTCCTCTTGGTCACTAGATGTCTCCAGCATCATTCAACCCATTTACTGCGAGCCTAGGCCAGATGTTTTGGAACTACATTTCCCATGATGCTCATGCACTCTGCAGTGTAGTGGAGCATCATGGGAAATGTAGTTCCAAAACATCTGGGGTGCCAAGGCTCGCCATTACTGGTCTAGGCTGTTATAGACACTCCCACTGGGGGGGCATCATCACACTATCCTGGGGCTCCAAATACCACTGCACACAACGTTCACCTGTCAATATGCAAGCTCCGTTCAGTACAGGAGGAATGACCATCCAATCCTACCACTGGAGGACCCATCAGGTCACTGGATTGGCCAGAAGACCCTTCAAAAGAGAGATATCTGTGTACATGTGACTATATACACTATATTACCAAAAGTATTGGGACACCTGCCTTTATACGCACATGAAATTTAATCGCAACCTAGTCTTAGTCCATAGGGTTGAATACGGAGTTGACCCACCCCTTTGCAGCTATAACAGCTTCAACTCTTCTGGGAAGGCTGTCCACAAGGTTTAGGAGGGTGTCTATGGGAATGTTTGACCATTCTTCCAGAAGTGTGTTTGTGAGGTCAGGCACTGATGTTGGACGAGAAGGCCTGGCTCGCAGTCTCCGCTCTAATTCATCCCAAAGGTGTTCTATCGGGTTGAGGTCAGGGCTCTGTGCAGGCTAGTCAAGTTCCTCCACCCCAAACTCGCTCATCCATGTCTTTATGGACCTTGCTTTGTGCACTGGTGCTCAGTCATGTTGGAACAGGAAGGGGCCGTCCCCAAACTATTCCCACAAAGTTGGGAGCATAAAATTCTCCAAAATGTCTTGGTATGCCGACGCCTTAAGCGTCCCATTCACTGGAACCCAAGCCCAACCCCTGAGAAACAACCCCACACCATAATCCCCCCTCTACCAAATGATTTGAACCAGTGCACAAAGCAAGGTCCATATAAAGACACGGAGTCCTGACCTCAACCCGATAGAGCACCTTTGGGATGAATTAGAGCGGAGACTGCGAGCCAGGCCTTCTTGTCCAACATCAGTGCCTGACCTTAAACATTCCCATAGACACACTCTGAAACCTTGTGGACGGCCTTCCCAGAAGAGTTGAAGCTGTGTTAGCTGCAAAGGGCGGGCCAACTCAATATTGAACCCTACTGACTAATACTGTGATGCCATTAAAGTTCATGTGTGCATGTAAAGGCAGGTGTCCCAATACTTTTGACAATAGAGAGTGTATATAGCAGTGTTCGCCAATCTGCGGCTGGGGGGGGGGGGCGGATGTGGCCCTTTGCTTTCCTTTATCTGGCACTTGGGGCACTATTCCACCGACTGACACCAACAATGGGGCACAATTCTTATCACTGATACCAGCAATGGGCCACTATTCCTGCCATTAAAGCCAATGATGGGGCACTGATGTTGGGGTTATTTTCTACTGCCACTGGCCACAGTCTGGCCCCCTATAAAGACTGAAAGACAATAAACTGGCCCTTTGCTTAGAAAGTTTGGAGATCCCTGGTACATAGTATATCAACTCAATGCATATTTTGTACTGATGCATGTTACTAACCAGCCTGGCATTCTAAACAACTTTTATTTAAGTATGTGTCACTTTCTATTCAATAAATTGATATTTTAGTTTCCATGTATCATCCATGTACCACCCAGGTATCACCCATGTATCATCAAGCCTCATTCAAAGTCCCATGGGCAAATATTTTGTTTTGACAGTATAAAAAAAAAAAAAAAAATGCTTTAATATAAACTCCTAAAAATATTAAAAACAATCATAAAAAAGTACACAATCATAAAAAAGTACAGTATATTTTTACATTCAATTTCCGCCTATCGCCATCTAGTGGCGATAGGCTGAATCACATGAATGGCAGCTTGTTAAAGAGACTGCAATGCTGCCATGAGCATATGCAGTGCCTATATTGCGCCATCTATTGGTAAAACACCAAAATGCCATACAAATCTTTTTACTTTCTTTCTTTCTAGCTTTTTTAAAAAAACTAAAGAAATATAAAAGATACTTCTTTTGTCAAATTCTTACCATAAAATTAATTAAACATATAATTATGGAATCGATCCTATTAAAAAAAAAAAAAAAAAAAAGTGTTCAAACCACTTCAATACCAGGCACTCATACACCTTCCTGCCCAAGCCAATTTTCAGCTTTCTGCGCTGTCGCACTTTAAATGACAATTGCGCTGTCGTGCTACACGGCACCCAAACAATTTTTTTTAGCATTTTGTTCCCACAAATAGAGCTTTCTTTTGGTGGTATTTGATCACCTCTGCGATTTTTATTTATAAAAAATAAAAAAAGACCGAAATTGTTGAAAAAATTTTTTTTTCTTTGTTTCTCTTATTTTTTTTTTGTAAATAATAGGATTTTTATAACAGCTTACCTGTAAAATCCTTTTCTTGGAGTACATCACGGGACACAGAGCGACATAGTCATTACTAATGGGTTATATAGATACCGTCAGGTGCTGGCACTGGCAACTTCCAAAACCGGAAGTACCCTCCCCTATATAAGCCCCTCCCATCCGGGAGCACCTCAGTTTTGTAGCAAAGCAATAAGTGTCCCCAAAGAGGGGCGGGAGCTCTGTGTCCCGTGATGTACTCCAAGAAAAGGATTTTACAGGTAAGCTGTTATAAAAATCCTATTTTCTTTTTCGTACATCACGGGACACAGAGCGACATAGTCATTACTAATGGGATGTCCTAAAGCAATGCCAAATGAGGGGGGGGATACACCATATATAAGCTGAGCGCTATCAGACATGAGGATCTTTTGCGGCCTGCAACACACTGCGCCCAAAGGCGACATCCTCCTGACTTCTAACGTCCACCTGGTAGAACCTAGTAAACGTGTGAACTGAAGACCATGTTGCGGCCTTACAGACTTGAGCCAGGGAGGCCTGGTGATGCACTGCCCATGAAGTTCCAACTGCTCTCGTGGAGTGCGCTCTAACTTTGAACGGAGGCGGTCTCCTTCTCAAGCCATAAGCTTGCATAATGACCTGTCGAATCCACCTGGCTAAAGTAGATTTTGACGCTGCCTGACCCTTTCTGGGGCCTTCCGGCAGAATAAACAAAGTATCCGTTCTGCGAATCTGAGCAGTGGCTTTTAGATAAGCTTTAACTGCTCTTACTACATCCAAAGAATGCAATAACTTTTCCTCTACCGAAGTAGGTTTGGGGAAAAAAAAAGGAAGAACCACATCTTGGTTCAAATGAAACCTCGATACCACCTTAGGAAGAAAGGCTGGATGAGGACGTAACACTACTCTGTCCTTATGGATAACCAGATATGGCTCCTTACAGGACATAGCTGCTAATTCCGATACTCTTTTAGCCGAACAAATGGCTACTAGAAAAATCAATTTCCTGGTGAGAAGCACCAAGGAAATATGCTGTAATGGTTCAAATGGTTGTTTCTGTAGAACCGACAGAACCAAGTTTAGATCCCATGGACATATGGGAATATTAACCGGAGGACTAATACGCATCACTCCTTGTATAAAGGCTTTGACTAGTGAATGCGAAGCCAAGGGCCTTTGAAAAAATATTGACACGGCCGAAATCTGACCCTTGATAGTACTCAAGGCAAGCTTCCTATCTACAGCCCACTGTAGGAAGTCCAGAATCCTACCTATTACGTACTTACGTGGATGCCATTTCTTGGCCTCACACCACGCGATGTACGCCTTCCAGATTCTATAGTAGATCTGCCTGGATACCGGCTTCCTGGCATTGATCATGGTAGATACCACAGCATTAGAGAGCCCTCTCTTTTAGAATGTGGGCTTCAATAGCCAGGCCGTCAAACCTAGGGCTGGTAAGGAAGGGTGGTATATCGGTCCTTGGGAAAGCAGGTCCGGACGACGTGGGAGAGTCCAAGGACTCCCCACTGAAATTTTACAATCTCCGCGTACCACGCTCTTCGGGGCCACGCTGGAGCCACCGGAATCACTGGTTTCTTTTCTACCCTGATTCTGCGGAGTAATCGAGGTAACCATTGTGGCGGTGTGAATGCAAATATCAGCTTGAACTGATCCCAAGGGAACACTAGGGCATCCGAGCCGCAAGCTAGGGGATCCCTTGTGCGAGAGACAAACCTGTCCCCCTTTGCGTTGAATCTGGATGCTAGAAGATCTACATCCGATGTTCCCCACCGCTGACATATTGTCCAGAAAACCTCGGGGTGAAGGGACCCTTCCTCTGGGCCTAATTGCTGGCGACTTAGAAAGTCTGCCTTCCAATTCTCCACTCCTGGAATGAATACCGCAGATATGGCTGGGACATATTTTTCTGCCCATTTCAGGATGTAATTTACTTCCCTCTGGGCTGCACGACTCCTGGTGCCCCCCTGATGTTGAATTCTGACAGGGGACCCTTGGAGTTTGGATGTCCATGCTACTAGGGCATACCGGGCTGCTCGTATCTCTAAGAGATTGATGGGCAGTGCCTTTTCTGCATCCGACCATCTGCCCTGGAGAGACCATTGCTCCAGTACTGCTCCCCAGCCTATAAGGCTGGCATCTGTAGTGACCACCTTCCAAGAAATCGGACTGAAGGATTTCCTTTTTTCCAGATTCTGGGGAATCAACCACCAACGGAGGCTCTTGCGAACGGAAGGGGACAAGGACATTGTAAGTCTAGGGCCTGAACTTTTTTGCTCCAGGCTGACAGTATGGCCCCTTGCAAATTCCTTGAATGGAATTGACCGTAGGGTACTGCTTCGAATGATGCCACCATCTTTCCCAGCAGCCTCATATACAGGCGTATGGACGGCTGTCTTTTTTGTACCCACTAAGTGGATCAAATCTTTCAAAGACAACACCTTTCCTCGAGGCAAGAATATTTTTCTCTGGCCTGAATCCAACCTTAGCCCCCAGTATTCCAGACTTTTGACTGGTTTTTAGGGCTGACTTGTCTCGGTTGATAATCCAACCGTGAGATTCCAGATACTTTTTTTTTTTAACAATTTCTTTTTATTGCTTATTTGAAATTTTTACATGACATCCATACACACACAGCTGACCTGGCTAAAACCGCCAGGTCAGTACTGGACCAAACAGGGCCCAGGACCACTTAAATACAGGCATCAAACGAAAAAAACCTGAGTATCTAGCATTGCATCTACCGACCTAATACAACACTTACATATATACCCCTCCCCCCCCCCTTTTTTTTTTTTTTTTTTTTTGCTCAGTTCCCCCCCCCAGTCCAGGAGATTGTGATCAACCAGGAAGGAAAAACACTTAATATCGCCCCACCACCCCCTCCCAACCCCCCGACATTATATAGTTATACATTTACACCTTCATACATTAAGACATTAAGACATGCCCCACATAGTTCTGAGAAAGCCCCTTTCCTCTAAACAGGATAGTTAAACAAGCTCCCCCTTGCTACCCATCTTTCTTTAACCCACAGTCTTGTCCGAGTTATACCAGGCCTGCCACACCCTGTCAAATTTCTTTCCACATCCCCTAGATAAGTAAGTGGCTTTGTAATATGGCATTATAGCATTTATCTGGCTTTTCCAGAAGCACACATCCGGTGCCCCTGGCTTGCGCCAGCGTATCAATATGGATTTCCTCCCATAGAATAGGAGAATGCTCAGTAAAGTTCTATGTGCCCTGGACGGAACGACCTCCTCCACCAGTCCCAGGAGACATACTCTAACTGTTATTGGGATCGGGACCATCAATACCTCTGAAATGCATGAGGTGACCTCCTGCCAAAAATGTTTGACCAGAGGGCAGCTCCAGAACACATGCTCAGCATCCGCCGGAGCATAGGTACATCTCCAACACTCTGCCGACACCATCGGGTAAATGGAGGCCAGTCTAGCCGGCGTATAATATATCTTGTGTAAAAACTTGAAGTGGATCAGTCTATCTCTCGCTGCTACCAGGTGTTGAAAAGGGTGAGACCACATGTCCTCCCAATCCTCCCCCTGAATATCTGGAACCTCGGCCTCCCACCATTCCCTGCACTTACGCATCCTCACAGGGCTCGTCACAAATAGTTTTTTATAAGAAACCGAGAGCGTCTTTGGAAGGTCCTCAGTTGTTAGTAATTTTTCCAGGTCTGACGGGACAGATTCAATCGTCATATGTTTAAATTGCGTGAGAAATGCGTGTTTCAATTGAATATACCGAAAGAAATGAAAATTCGATAGGTCATGTCGGGCTTTTAACTGGTCAAAAGTCATCAACTCTCCAAACACCGTGATGTCTCTAAGAGTTTTTATCCCCATAGACACCCACCCCATTGGGTCATCAAAGGAGTAGAAATGCAACAATTTAGGATTCATCCAAATTGGGGTGGACGGGGAAAAACCCTTGTAATGGGGACACGCCAAACCCACCGCCTCCCCCCACGCTTTAACCGTGGCCTTCATAGATGCTGTCAGCGGAAGGTCCATCCTGACCCCCCTATGAATGGCAACCCGCAGGGACTCATACGAGCCCAATTGAGCTGCCTCTAGAACCGTTGCGGAGTCTCCATTGTCTTCAGTAAGCCACCTATGCACAAAAACCATTTGCCCCGCCAGATAATATCTGCGCCAATCAGGCAGGGCTAAACCCCCCTCCCCCCACGGTTCCTGCAAAACTTTCAGCCCTATCCTCGGTTGTTTAGGTGCCCACAAGAAAGTACTGGTAAGGCTATCCAATTTTTTGAAGAAAGACCCAGGGATCCAGACGGGAGCATTCCGCAAAAAATACAGGATTACTGGGAGTATTTTCATTTTCAGAAGATTAATACGCCCTATAAGAGACAACGGTAGCTTCTGCCAAGCCACAACCCGCTGCTTAAAAAAGACAAGAAGCGGAGTCAGATTCAGAGGCATGTAATCACTTACATTCGCTGTAATTTTTACACCCAGATATGTAATTTGACTGACCCACTGCAACGGAAGAGCCGGGTCTGCTACAGCCCTGGCCCCAGCATCCAGTGCCAAGATAGAAGATTTAGACCAATTGACTCTCAAGCCAGAAAATTTTGAGAAGGTGTTCAATACGCCCAACGCTGCCTCTAGCGACTCTCTAGGGTCCTGCAGAAATAGCAGCATGTCATCCGCATATAATGCCAGCTTTTCGTCAATATTTCCCACCCGTATCGCTTTAACCTCTCCATTTGTTCTCAGAGCTATCGCCACAGGTTCCATCATCAGGGCAAACAGGAAAGGCGACAGTGGACAGCCCTGTCTAGTGCCCCTACCAAGCTGAAAGAAAGGGGAGGTATGAGTACCCATACGAATCGCCGTTCTAGGAGCCCTATACAATAACGAAATCCACGTTCGAAAAGACGGGCCAAAGCCCATCCTCTCCAGGACTGCCAACATGAATTGCCAGTCAATGGAGTCGAACGCCTTTTCAATATCTATTGAAACCACCACCCTAGTGGTGGCGGACAGATTTGGAATTTGAAGGTGGGTAAATAAACGTCTGAGGTTGGTGTCTGTAGATTTACCAGGCATGAACCCCGTCTGATCAATATCCACTAGGGAAGCTACTACTCCCGCCAGCCGCCTAGCCAGAACTTTTGTAAGGATTTTCAGATCCATATTTAGTAGGGCAATCGGCCGATAAGAAGCACATTCCATAGGGTCTTTACCCGGTTTGGGAAGCAAGATCATATATGCCTCCATCATAGACTGCGGCAGCTGCCGTGTCTCTAAACAATGTGCCAAGAGGGATGTAAGCCTAGGCGCCAATTGATTTACGTACGCTTTGTAAAAGTCTGCTGGAAAACCATCCGGACCCGGGGCTTTATGAGGGGGAAATGAAAAAATTGCAGCTACAACTTCCTTATTTGTGATCTCAGCCTCCAACAACCCACACTCATCCTCCGAAAGTCTCGGAAGAGGAAGACCTTTTAACAGGTCCCCCATCTCTAAACTGTCATAGGGAGGGATAGGCGCATATAAAGAAGAGAAAAAATCCTGAAATTCCGTGAGTATGTCCGCGGGGTCCCTGGCCAGCCCTCCATTTTTACCTCTAATAACAGGAACTACTGACAGCTGGCGAGTATCAGCCACCAATCTGGCGAGGAGCTTACCATTTTTGTCTCCCTCCGCAAACTGAGATTCAGCTCTATGTCTAGCTTCTGTATGCGCTAAATTGTTGAAGTGCAACGTTAGGTTCCTTTGGGCCTCCAACAAAGCCGTGTAAGAGGCTCCCGAGGGAGCCGTGGCATTGGCTTCTGCACATTCCCTCTCCCTGTCTTGCATTAACTGAATTTCCGCCTGTTGTTCCACCCTCTCCTTTTTTATAGCAGATATACTTTCCCCTCTAACCACCGCTTTGAACGCATCCCATACCATGCGAGGGTCAGCCGAATCCTGGTTCTGTTCCCAATACTCAGTGACCGAAGCCTGTATATGCGTATTGACATTCTCATTCTGAAGCCACCCCGGGGAGAGTTTCCACCCCCTGCCCCCCCTCCCAGAAGAGAGGGCCAGGGAAATGGAAAGTGGGTTGTGATCAGATAAACCCCCCGCCAAATAAGTAACCTCTTTAACAAACGACATCATCACCGGACTACAAAACGCTAGGTCTATTCTAGCCGATGAGCGATGCGCCTGGGACAGGTGAGAGAAACATTTAACATATGGATTTTTAGCTCGCCATATTTCAGACAGACCAGCCACCGCTGTCCAGGTCATCAAATCCGGGGAGCCCTGTCTTCCCACATTTGAGGAGTCCAATGCTTCCAATGTAGCATTGAAATCCCCCATAAACAACATTGGGAGATGTGTATGAGGGGCCAATTTAACCAACATGTCATACAAACATTGCACATTAAAAGGAGGGGGTATATAGACATTCACCAGTAACATTTTACAGTAATTTATATCCACCACCAGGGCCACATACCTTCCCCCCGGATCCACAAATACCTGATGAATATTGCAAGAGACAGCTTTACTAACTAGAATTGCTACCCCCCTTGCATAATTAGAGTAAGTGGCATGAAATGCCCGCTGAATCCATGGCCTCCGCAAGGCCAGAATTTTGCTGCCGTCCAGGTGTGTCTCCTGTAAAAAAACGACATGTGGCCTGACCAGCTTTAAATATTGAAATACCGAGGCTCTTTTAAACTTACTATTCAGGCCACGTACATTCCAGGACACAACCTTGACCAAATTAGCCATTGTCATATTCCCCGACTAATGAACATAGGATTAGACCTCCCGTCTTCAGAGGCTGTGAGGCAATGGTGTACCCCCACTTCTTAACAGTGGGGATCCCCCGACCTAGAGAGCAGAGAACCGAGCAAAAAACATCCCTTTTACTTATGTAGACGAAACCCCCCCCCACCCCCCCTGCCATTATACCAGACAAAACCAACACAAAACAGAACAACAATTTCCGGTATGCAGCTTTGAGTCCCAAACAAAAACAAAAAACCTGCGAACAAAATTGGAAGGTCATAACCGTCCGTCTATAGTCCAGCAGCACCAACCAAAAAAGAAAACAAAAAGTTGGTCCTTTGAGATCCGTGAGCTCCACGTCAACCCAAAAATAAGAAAAAAATTATATATCCAGGGAGCATAATCAAATATCAGCACTCTGTTGTTCAATTTAGCATTTACAACGCACTACCGCCACCTATGGGCAGATCAACAAAACCACATTTTAGAACAAGCAATAGTTGCAAAGAAATGGCTATGACACCACAATATCTAGTCCAGGAGCAAAATATAAAAATATGAAAAAGAAATACAAATTTTCTCTTTGGTACTTTTCCTCTCTTCTCTTTTTCCTTTTTATGAAAAGAAACAGTCGAAGTATAAAAATAAGGTATACTAGAAAAAAGAAAAATACTATCATAGTTCCCTTTATAGAGGAGCTTCACAACATTAGCACACAGTGAGATAACCCATAACAGTTCGTAGGATCCGGGCCTTCAAACAAACCCAAAAAGTGTGCAAAATAGTTCCCCTACAGGGTGCCAAAGTAATGAGGCACAGCAGATGAATAAAACAATACTTGCATGTTTTCTCATGATTCTCGCCGTTGTCATGGGTGTCTATCCAGCCATTCCGAAGCTTCATTCGGATAATCAAAGAACTTGACTGCATCATTATATTGCACCCGCAGCTTACTTGGGTACAGCATACTGTAAGGGATATGCCTGTCTCTCAACCTCTTCCTCACATCGTTAAAGGAGCGTCTTTTCCTCTGGGTCTCCGCAGAGAAGTCCGGGAACAGCATTACTTTGGCATTTTCAAACTTCAATTCAGGACGCTTCCGAGAGGCAGCCAAAATCATATCGCGGTCCCTGTAATTAAGGAACCGTACCAGGAAGGGACGGGGGTATTTTCCAGGAGGATGCCGGCCTGTGGGCACACGATGGGCCCTTTCCACCACATAAGTTGGTGGAAGTTCCCCTAAGTCCAGCAAATTCTTAAAGAGCGATTCCGCAAAAGAGGCAGACTGGGACCCTTCCACTCCTTCTGGCAGGCCAACCACTCTCACATTATTTCTCCTCTGCCTGTCCTCTGCCTCTTCAGCTCTGCTTTGCAGTGACTTCACCATATCCCTCAGTTCTGATAACATGTTGCCCTGAGAGTGTGTCATTCCAGATACTTGATTGTCTTGTGAACGACCACGTCTAGTTTTTTCACTGAGTGGTCTATCAGCAACAAGTCATCCAGATATGCCATTATCATTACACCTTGTGTTCTTAGATTGGCCAATAAAGGGCCAGAATTTTTGTAAACACTCTTGGTGCTGTGGCCAAACCGAAGGGTAAGGCTCTGAACTGAAAATGGCGCCCTTCTACTGCAAAGCGTAGAAATTTTTGGTGGACTGGAAAGATGGGAATGTGCAAATAAGCATCTTTGATGTCGATCGCGGCTAACCAATCCTCCCCTTGTAGGGCAGTGGCCACCGATCGGATCGACTCCATCGGAAAGTCCTGATATACAGGAATTTGTATAGCCCTTTTAGAATTAATATGGGCCTCCCGTCCGCGTTTGCTTCGGGACTGTAAAGAGGTTTGAGTAAAACCCGAACCCTCATTCTTCCAGGGGAACCTCCATAATTACTCCTTGGAGCAATAGTTGTTCTAGTGCCAACAGGAGGGACTCTCTCTTCCGGGGATCCCTTGGCACGTTTGACCTCAAAAATGGGAAGGAGGAGAGTCTTTTAACTCCAAACTGTATCCCAAACCTACTGCGGAGAGCACCTATCTGTCTTGATCGTGTCCCGCCAGGTCTCTTGCGAACAACTGGAGTCCTCCCCCCACCCGACTGAGTGGGGGCTTCAAAGAATTTAACTTTGGGGGAGGTTTTGTACCTCCCCTGACCCAGGGTTTCTCATTACCCTGCTACTGTCCCTGTTTTTTACCCCCGGGATTTGACCGAGGAGGCCGTCGGAACTGTTACACAGCCGATGCCCCAGGGACTGGAGAAGCAGGCCTCTTAAAGAGGGACCTCTAACTCTGTTTTTAACCGGCAAGAGCGTATTTTTACCGCTGGAAATTTTCTGGATATATTTGTCCAGGTTTTCCCTGAATAAGCGTTCACCATGAAATGGGACGCTAACCAGCCATTCTTTACAGGGAGCTTCAGCAGACCAGTTTTTGAGCCATAGGAGCCTACGCATATGTACTATAGACAGCGTAAGGCGGGAGGCCTGATGGACTGAATCCTTTATGGCGTCAACCGCAAAGCCTAAGGCTCTAGGTAGATCAGCTAGGGCAAAGCCTGCTGATCTGTCAAGTCCCTCAAGACCTGTTTCAACTGATCCTTCACTGCTTAGCAGACCCCAATAGCTGCTACTGCTGGTTGTATCACCAAGCAGATTTTCA
This sequence comes from Rana muscosa, assembly GCA_029206835.1. Lineage (NCBI taxonomy): Eukaryota > Metazoa > Chordata > Amphibia > Anura > Ranidae > Rana > Rana muscosa. The sequence continues at coordinate 24,356,967 of CM055128.1, forward strand.
TAAGGACTCCAATCTTTTATCTATTGGGTTCTTGAACATTTGGACATTATCCACCGGACATGTCAGTGATTTATACATACAAGAGATGGCTGCGTCCACTGTAGGGACCTTCCATTTTTTTTTTTTTGATTAACTTATCCTCCATGGGATAGACCACCGGAAATCTCTTGGGGGAATAAACATTTTCTCAGGACGTTCCCAATCCTGGTAAATGAGCCCTTTCAGTAAAGGGTGAAGTGGAAAAGAACAAACAGTCTGGGGGCTTTTAGCGACCCCAACGAGGATACAGTAGTGGTTGAAAGTTCCGCAAGGTGCATTTTTAAATGCTGATCGGACCATGTTAGTCAGAGACTGAACCCATAATCTTTCAGCTTGAGATGCTGAGAAAAGGTTCCCCCACTGTTGATTCCTCTATAACAGAATCAACCTCATCCTGATCCCCTTCAGGCAGGTCGATCCCTGTATGGGACTGTTGCTCTGCTAACAGGCACTCTGAAGGAGGAGACGGAGATCGGGCGTGCTTTCCCTGACAGGGAGGCAGCGATAAATGTTGACAATCTCTCTCTAATCCTCCCAGAGCTGAGGAAAAAACCTCCTCTGTTACATACACAGGAGCAGGTGAACTGAGGACAGCCACAGTACCAAGTACCCCTGCGGGGTCTCTACGGTCACTTACCTCTGAACTTCAGGGGAGACTGGTGCAGCAGAAGTATGCCCAAGATCCTCCGAGCCCGATGAGACCCCCTTCGCTTCCTGGAAGATTCAGTTCCGGAGCTTCTGGACGGCATATTCCTAAGCCTAAAGCTGAGGTATTCCAGCCGTAATACACCACTTTTACTGAGAATAGTCTAGCACAATTGCTGCTATATCACAGTTGGTGTCTACTAATGTGCCTTTCTAGGGTATGCCTGTATCAACCGCTTGGTGTATGCCCTTTTTTTAAATGTTGCCAGCTCTGTCTCTGTACTTCATAGCCAGCTCACCACACAAAACTGTGGTTTTTACATGCTGGGACGCCCGCACATGCGCAGAAGCGCTGCGGCGCACACAGAGCATCATCCCCCAGGCTCCGCCCCCTTTCCTGGCTCACCTCTATATATAGAGGCGCGTGGCCACGTGCGCCTTCGGCGCTAATTTTGAAAAATGGAGACTAGGGACAAGAGCCAGGGCCCCTCTTTGCTGCAGGCCGGGGGATGGACGAGCATTGCAACATGGCAGAGGAAGCAGTTTCCCATAAGAGAACTCACCATCTGCCTGGACTTGCTCTGCTGAGAAGAAACTAGTCCACATGACAAGAAAACATTCCACAGCGGCCTCTAGTGGACAAACACAGGTACCGCAGTCTAATATCTTAAATATATATAAAAAAATATTTATTTATTTTTCTTGACCACCATTAAAAATTATTACATTTTTTTAGTAGTTACAGGCATGCACAGAATTTTGCGGGAATACCATTAGGTAACAGACAGAAAGACAAATTAGGCTTGGGGGTCCCCCAATAGAACCAAGTTCCTGGGGGCCCCCACTTACCTGTTCCCCGCCGCAGGACTTTGTTTGGTCCACAAAAGCCCAAACTTCACCTATCACGGCAGGCATTGTAATCAAACCTTCAGGGACCGGGTTCCCAAGGATTCCACTCCCCTGGACCTGTATAGCACCCTGCACAGAAAACATCTTGGTCGTGGGTATGACCAGAGCTCTGGATCCCAGGGTCCAGCTCTCCTAAGAGAAGCATTACAGGCAAAACCTTGCTCTTCTCTGCAAGGCCCGGGTACCGACCGTTTAGCTATGAAGCTTTTTTGGTCGGATCCGGAATAGCTTACTGAGGCCCAAAAGAACCTGTACGCAAGCTCAGTGAAAAACACATGTTTCTTCTTGGCCAACACCTTAGACACTGGCAAAAAACTGAGGTGCTCCCGGATGGGAGGGGCTTATATAGGGGAGGGTACTTCCGGTTTTGGAAGTTGCCAGTGCCAGCACCTGACGGTATCTATATAACCCATTAGTAATGACTATGTCGCTCTGTGTCCCGTGATGTACGAGAAAGAAAAGTATGTTTTCTTCTTCAATGATGGCCACTGATATGGCTGCACTGAAGGGCACCGATGAGGTGGCACTGGTAGGAGGTGGCACTGGTAGGCACTCATGGGTGGTACAGATGTGCACTAATAGGTGGCACTGCTGGGCATCACTGATTTTATTTTTTTCCATAATGGTGCCAGTCAGTGCCCATGTGTGGACACTGATTGGCATATATTTGTGATGATAATCCGTGCTACTTGGACTCTGTTAGGCTGCTGCCCCCCCCCCCCCCTGTTATGTAATCGGTCACAGGACTGATTACTATAATGATGGTATAGGAGAGATTGGGGTTAAATGGCGCTGCCTTGTGATCTGAAGAATTCTATCTCCCTTTTGTAAATAGGTTTGTGTTGGATTCCCTCCCCAGGTCCACCTTGTAGACCCCTCTGGGATATTGTGTGGTGGGGATAGTGCTGTGTATGATTACGTGCTTGTAATACCAGTTTCTGTACTGGCTTAGTGTTATAATTCTCAACTTATATACGATTCCTCATATTCTTGGTGCCCTGTGATGGATGTGGCTGGTGTGCTTGTAAAGTTGTTTTTCCTTGTTATAGTTATCCTCTACTTCTACTATACCAGTGTACTTAATTCGATGTGTACTTTATCGCATGCATTGCACATATACGTACTGTGAATAAAGACTGAATCAAATTGTGATGATAATACTGAGTGAAAAAAAACAAAAAATTGTGAATCCAATAATTAATTAGTGAGTTGTATCTGTTACGTGCTAAATTCCTATATCCTAATCCATAAAGTATGCCCCTGTACTCAATGTAATTCTTTGCCAACAAAATTATATGATCCACTTCAAAAGCACAGTAAATTCCAATTGTAGTCCCTGGTCACTGCCCCAGGTGGGAGCTGCCAGATATCTAGTTAATTCCCTTGTAGGTAAACCCATTAACTCAACCACTGAAAGTGTTCACAATGGTCATATAATGGTCAACCACCTTGATGGTAAGGGTTAATACCCCTATGTTTCCTCAGTCCAAATGATTGTTCAAAAAGAATGAGAAATGAAATAAGGTGTCTTTGTATGATGGAGGATTGCCAGGACCCATCACTAGAGACACCCGAACTAAAAGACATTGGAGACTATTGTGCTCTTTCAACCTTGTGGTAACAGTTTGGTGAAGACCCTTTTCTGTTCCAGCATGACTGTGCCCCCCCCCCCCCCCCCCTGTGTAGAAAGCCAGCTCCATAAAGACATGACTGTGACCAGTTTGGTATGGAGGAACTCCAGTGTCCCGTACATAGCCCTGACCTCATCCCCACTGATCACCTGACCTCATCCCTACTGATCACCTGACCTCATCCCTACTGGCCACCTGACCTCATCCCTACTGGCCACCTGACCTCATCCCTACTGGCCACCTGACCTCATCCCTACTGGCCACCTGACCTCATCCCTACTGGCCACCTGACCTCATCCCTACTGACCTCATCCCTACTAATCATCTGACCTCATCCCTACTAATCATCTGACCTCATCCCTACTAACCACCTGACCTCATCCCTACTAACCACCTGACCTCATCCCTACTGAGCACCTGACCTCATCCCTACTAACCACCTGACCTCATCCCTACTGATCACCTGACCTCATCCCTACTGATCACCTGACCTCATCCCTACTGATCACCTGACCTCATCCCTACTGGCCACCTGACCTCATCCCTACTGGCCACCTGACCTCATCCCTACTGGCCACCTGACCTCATCCCTACTGACCACCTGACCTCATCCCTACTGACCACCTGACCTCATCCCTACTAACCACCTGACCTCATCCCTACTAACCACCTGACCTCATCCCTACTAACCACCTGACCTCATCCCTACTGATCACCTGACCTCATCCCTACTGACCACCTGACCTCATCCCTACTAATCATCTGACCTCATCCCTACTAATCACCTGACCTCATCCCTACTAACCACCTGACCTCATCCCTACTAACCACCTGACCTCATCCCTACTAACCACCTGACCTCATCCCTACTAACCACCTGACCTCATCCCTACTGAGCACCTGACCTCATCCCTACTAACCACCTGACCTCATCCCTACTGATCACCTGACCTCATCCCTACTGATCACCTGACCTCATCCCTACTGATCACCTGACCTCATCCCTACTGACCTCATCCCTACTAATCACCTGACCTCATCCCTACTAACCACCTGACCTCATCCCTACTGATCACCTGACCTCATCCCTACTGAGCACCTGACCTCATCCCTACTAACCACCTGACCTCATCCCTACTGAGCACCTGACCTCATCCCTACTAACCACCTGACCTCATCCCTACTGATCACCTGACCTCATCCCTACTGACCTCATCCCTACTAATCACCTGACCTCATCCCTACTGATCACCTGACCTCATCCCTACTGATCACCTGACCTCATCCCTACTGATCACCTGACCTCATCCCTACTGGCCACCTGACCTCATCCCTACTGGCCACCTGACCTCATCCCTACTGGCCACCTGACCTCATCCCTACTAACCACCTGACCTCATCCCTACTAACCACCTGACCTCATCCCTACTAACCACCTGACCTCATCCCTACTAACCACCTGACCTCATCCCTACTAATCACCTGACCTCATCCCTACTAACCACCTGACCTCATCCCTACTGAGCACCTGACCTCATCCCTACTGAGCACCTGACCTCATCCCTACTGAGCACCTGACCTCATCCCTACTGAGCACCTGACCTCATCCCTACTGAGCACCTGACCTCATCCCTACTTACCACCTGACCTCATGATGATGATGATATAGGATTTGTACTGCGCCGAATACGCCCCCTTAGGAGCGCGTCTAGGCGCACACTGACCCTAGAATCAACTAAGATGACCGATAAACTGGTAGAGGGCCTTGGGTTGAAAGTACAGAGCTATAAGAGGGGGAGGTAGAACAAAGAAAAACCGAATAGAGTGGGGGGGGGGGGAGCATGGGAAGAAACCATGTATATAGCAGAATTATCATACGGTTTTTATCCGTAGGCTTGGATAAATAGAAAGGTCTTTATTCCCTTCCTGAAGCTCAGAAGGGGGGGCAATGACCTTAGGGTCGATGGTAGTGAGTTTCATAGCTCATTGCCCTTTGTGACCAGGCATCTGTTGCCAGTGGATTGTAATCTGCTAGTTGTTGGTTCTGTTAGATTTAGGTTGGCTGATCGAAGTGTTCTCAATGGTACATAGCGAGAGGTCCATTCAGATTGGACCCAGCTTCCGGCGTGCCCTATACATATAGCACATTGCCTTAAATAGTACCCGCTTTGCAATGGGGAGCCAGTGCGAAATTTTGCGAGCACAGGAGTTATGTGGTCTCTTCTTGCACATCCGGAGACCAGGCGAGCAGCTTGGTTCTGGGTCACTTTAGTGGAAGTCCAAGAAAAAAAAAAGTTGGAACAATACAACCTGGAATGCACAAGGCCCTGCACTAGAGTTAGCCGGTTTTCATGCCAGAACAGTTCTTTAATTTTTCATCCCTACTAATCACCTGACCTCATCCCTGCCAATCACCTGACCTCATCCCTGCCAATCACCTGACCTCATCCCTGCCAATCACCTGACCTCATCCCTGCCAATCACCTGACCTCATCCCTGCCAATCACCTGACCTCATCCCTGCCAATCACCTTTGGGCCGAATCTGAATACCAACCACAAGTCAGGTCTTTTTTTGGTGCCCAATGTGAGGCCCAACATGTGATCCAAATCTTCTCATCCAACATCAGTACTCAAACTCAGCCACATTTTCGCAGACACCCAAGTGGAGGATGCTATATCCAGAAAGGAGGGAGAGGGAGAGGGTGAATTCCATATCAATGGCCACGGTGATGGCACAAGCTCTATAGATGTCATATAGTGAATTATTTTAGCCACTTTAGAAAAAAAAAGAAAAAAGAACATTTGCGAAAACCAAAATACATTTATTTTAAGGAAACTGTATTTAAAACTGTAACTGCCAGAAAGAAAAGATTCCAGAGGGGAGGATATGTTACATACGGCTCCATGATCTCCTGTACACGTTATCAGCCAACTTCAGGACGGCTTTTCTTTCTGAGGAGTGAAATACATATATACACGGACACACCCATCGCCTCTCCTCAAATCAAAAGAGAGAACACATTTTTTAAACCATTATCTTTTTTAATTTAAATGCAGCAGACCTCCGACATCCAATCAGTTGACCATTGTTGAGGTAATGGTCACATGGTCTCCAGCAGGGCTTCTCATCACAGTAGACACATCAAGTCAATAGCTCCACCTCAACTGTTCCCTACCATTAGTCCCCGAGGTTCCTATGCAGCCGACAAAAGATCATGTGATCAGCGCCTCAGTACCTGTCATGGTATCAGGGATGTGGGATTTCCCCATGAATGTTTCTTGACAATTGGCTTAGGAAGCTGCTGTCCTAAGAGGGGATTGCTGTGCCCCTGATGGTGGGAACGGGCATGGACAAGTAAGGGGGGGGGGGGCAATGGAAGACTACACAAAAAGGAAAAGATTTCTAAGCAGCCCAGAACCAGAAATCCAAAATGAACAATATTCCTTTAAAGGCCAACTCCACCCTTTGCAAAAAAATATAATAAATGCACTAGAGCTGCAACGATTATTCGTTATCGCGATTCTTTTCTCCTCGCCATCTTAAAGCATTTTTCGTTTTTTTCTATGCAGAGAATTCTCTGCTGAAGCCAACAGCTGTCCAAAAAACACCAAAAAAAAAACAACCTAGGCAGTCTGCCAAGTATCACAACATTCCTCCCTGAGCCAACTATAAACAAACATTGTAACGTTTTGTTCTTTAGATGGAAAGGAATGAACTTCGGTCTGTAAATGAGAGAAGTTTAACCACTGACACTTGTTGGTCTCAAGTTAAAATCATTATTTTTTGCTAGAAAATTACTTAGAACCCCCAAACATTATTATTATTATTATTATTTTTTTTTAGAAGAGACCCTAGAACACAGGTGTCAAACACAAGGCCCGCGGGCCGAATCCGGCCCTCCGGGCCATTTCATGTGGCCCTCGCACCTCTCCTGCAGCTGCAGGAGAGCTCCAGTCCTCCTCAAGACCCTTAATTTCTGCTTTTAAACAATGCATCCAGCTTCTTCTCAACAGCAGCATAAGGAAAGGGGGGTGCACTGTGATGTAAGGGAGAGTGGGGGACTCAACTTCTGATGGTGGGGGGCTCTTAACATCTAATGTAAGGGGGGGGGGGTGCACTGGACATCTAATCTTCCAGATACAACCGGCCCCAATCATAATGCTGATGCAGCCCACAATGAAATGGAGGTTGACACCCCTGGTCTAGAGAATAAAATGGTGGTTGTTGCAATATTTATGTCACACTGTATTTGCACCAGCGGCCCTTTAAATGTAAAAAAAAAAAAAACTAAAACAGTACAATTTTTTTGTATAATGTAAAAGATGATGTTACGCTGCAAGATCGTGATCTTTATTCTAAGCACAAAAAAAAATAATGATTCTAATTTTGGCCAGAATCGTACAGCTCTAAAATGCACCCATAAAAACGGACACTACTTATTTTTTGCGTCTAAGCCTGCAGAGCATTGCAACTGCCATCAGTGGATAGAGGGTGCAATGCCAGGCTCCTGCAGACTCCTCCTCCAGCTCCAAGTTACAGACTTTTAGATGGAGAACTGGAGGAAGAGTCAAAGGGACTACAAATACGGGGATCACTGCACTTGTGTTCCACATGTTCACCTGTAGGGGTCACAGATGGGGTGTGTAGTCCTATCAATCACAGCTACTGTGTAGAGAAGAAGCCCCCTATACGCTATCAGTGGGGGAAGTCTGGCAGCTTCAGAAGTCAAGAAGGATCCATGTGGCATCTCTGACTCTAGAAAATCGGGTTGTATAGCGGGGGCGGAGTTATTGGAGGAAAGCATGTGGACAGTGAAGGACCCGGCGTGCCCCATTGTCACTGCTGATATAAGTTATACAAATGTGAGAAGTATTAGACACAAGCCAAGTCATTAAAGTGCATATAAACCCCAAATCTAGTCTTCAGTTTGTTTCTCATCATGTCTGACTGTATATACAGCTCTCTGATTCTTACTGGAGATCCTGCCAGTAACAGCTCTTCCTGTTGCAGGATGAGAACGCTAAGCCGCAGCTTAAAATAAGCAACGTGGTCAGCCAGTCATTTGAGCACCTTTGGCTGCTTGTCTTCCGATCAGATAGGTGACCAATGGTCAGCTGAAGGGGTGTGCACAGCAGGCCGACAACAACACAGTGAGTTGCAAGGCCATGGCAAGCCATGGCTTAGTGTGGTCAGCAGGATGAGCTCAGGAGTTTCCGGACACAAGTCTGAACACTCCTGAGCTATTCCCACAAAGGAAGCATGCGCCTAACGAAGGGGTCCTACGTGACTCCGAAACGTTGCACTCTCCTGTGTTGTGATCATGCAATAAATCATCCGTTTGGACGCTATTCACGTCGTTCCATGGTGTGCTGGCAAATATCTTCCTTGGTCACAGCGACACATTCCTAGCAGTATAGCTCCGGTGGGATCAGACTGAACACAACTGAGCTCATCCCTGGTTGTCAGTCTACAACAGTAAGTTATGTTACTGGTGGGATCTCCATGTAAGTAACGTTATAACAGATTCACAAAAAGCGATTTGCTTAAAGTTATGGTACTCAGGCCACTTGCACACCAAAGAGCCTAGAAGGCACTGGTGCACCATCCAGCCCCCCAAATATAGACGGGCTGAAATAAGACAGCGGCTGGATGCTGTACTGACGAGTTATCACTTTCAGGGGGTGTATGCATTTAGTGACCTAACCTATTCATCCTGATATAATGCCTGGAAGGGATCTCCCTCAGGTCTCACCACAACTTCTGGTGCCAATAGCTAAAGGAGCTGCAGGGGCCAAAAGGAGGAGGGGAGGAGCTAAGGAGGAGGAGCTACAGAGCCCAAAAGGAGAAGGGCTGAACAGAGAAGGAAGAGCAAAGGCCAAAGGGAAGAGCTGAGGAGTAAGGGAGGAGCAAAGGAGTAGGGGAGGAGCTAAAGGGACCAAAAGGTGGAGAGGAGAGCTACAGGGGCTGAACAGAGAAGAGAAGGAAGAGCAAAGGTCAAAAGTGAGGAGCCAAAAGGAGAGGAGGAGCTACAGGGGCCAAAAGGAAGGAAGGAGTTGAGAATCCAGAGGAGGAAGAGCTACAGGGACCAAAGGAGGAGGGAAGGAGCTGCAGGGGCTGAACAGAGAAGATGAGGCAAAGCAAAGTCCAAAAGGGAGGGGCTGAGGTGCAAAGGAGTAGAGGAGGAGCTACAGGGGCCAACAGATGAGGGGAGGAGCTGCATGGGCTAAACCAGTGGCCATCAACCCTGTCCTCAGGGCCCACTAACAGGCCAGGTTTGCAAGATAACTGAAATAAATCACAGATGATATCATTTGCTGCTCAGTGATTGCAGTATTCTAGTCTGCATCTCCCCAAGGTAATACATAAACTCTGGCCTGTTAGTGGGCCCTGAGGACAGGGTTGATGAGCACTGGGCTAAACAGAGAAGAGGAGGCAAAGTAAAGGCCAAGGGGAGGAGCCGAGGAGCAAAAGAGGAGGGGAGGAGGAGCTGCAGGAAGCCACAGATGTCATTAATGAACAATTTACTGCAGCAGCCTCTGAGTGGCGACAACGCTGTGGCACAATAAATTTGGAATGAAGCATTGTTGACACCAACACTGGGATTAGCTGCATACACAGGATCAACAGAGACTTTCCAGCAGTGTAATATGCAATAATCTGGTGCAAAGAGCAATAGGCGACCTTCGCTCAGTGCAGCCAGAGAAGACTTCCTGGAGGCCGACCCTCCGCTCAATGCAGCAAGAGAAGAACCCTCATAGATCTACCCCAGACATCACCGCCCACGTCATCAAATGGTAATGGAAACACCGGCTTATAATTACTGCAAAAAGGAGTTGTGGAGCGATCCCTACATTTCCCAATTACCCCTGCTGCTGCGGCAAGGAAGGAAGACCAGAGGTTGGGGAGGTACGCTGGAGAACGCCCCCGTGGGGGCTAGTTGTATCCTTCCATGTCAGTTAGTGTTCAGCAGCGGGGCTGTGTTAGGAAGGTCTCTGTGTTGGTAAATTGCAGCATCTGACGCACAGAACATCCTCCGTGAACACAGACCGCCGTCATTTTTGACCGCAGAAACGCGGCGTGAGGTTAGGAAGCAGCCACCAGCTGTGGTTTGGTTTGTTCTTGACGGCTTCTTTCTCTGTTGGGAGAAATAAAAAACTTTTTAACCTTTTCCCTGCCAGAGCGTTTTTGCATTTTTGCACACATTATTTATTTTCTGAAAGCAGACACCATAGGGCAGTGATGGCGAACCTTGGCACCCAGATGTTTTGGAACTACATTTCCCATAATGCTCACCTACAGTGCAGAGTGCATGAGCATCATGGGAAATGTAGTTTCCAACACATCTGGGGTGCCAAGGTTTGCCATCACTGCCATAGGGAATAAAATAGTGGTAGTTCTGATTTTTTATGTCACACGATATTACAGTAAAAAAACACTAAAGTGAATTTTAAGTGCACACAAATGCCATAAATTACCCACATTTTTGGTAAAATATAAAAGCAGAGTAAAGAGATACCCAACATGTCAAACCTTACATTTGTGTGTGCCCCGTGAAATGGCAAACTTCAGTACCCTATATTTTCTATAGGCAATGCTTCAAAAGCCCCCCGATAGGTCAGTGATGGCGAACCTTGGCACCTCAGATGTTTTGGAACTACATTTTCACATGATGCTCCCTTACACTGCATGAGTGCATGAGCATCTTGGAAAATGTAGTTCAAAACATCTTGGGGTGCCGAGGTTCGCTATCACTGCTATAGGTCATCAGTTTAGCATTATGGAGGAGATCTGGTACTAGAATTATTTCTCTCACTCTGGCGTGCTCGGCGATATGCAACAGATGTATCGCAATCAACGTTTTCATGTGTTTACTTTCATAAATGCGTATATGTGGGGGGTGGAGGGAGCCTCAACATTTTGGGGAAATTTTATGTGTTTGGGTGTAACTAATTTTTTGCAATTACATTATTTCCCCCCCCCCCCATCACATAGAGAGCAAAGAGAACAAAAATACCACTGATGTCTCCGGCTGTGCTCCACTAAATGTATTATAAACGCACATCGCATTGCAATATATCCCTTCCCGGCTATGCTGGCCAGGGAAAGTGACGTCATGCTCAGCGTTTTCCGGGTCACCAATAAGGGGAGGAGAGTGGAAGTGTGTGGAATACTGAAGTGTAGGTGGAAGCAATTGGGCAGCTGTGCAGCCGCCCGAATGCTTCCACCTGACAGGTAGCAGTCTGCTTAATAGTTTTACACACAATCCCTGTGGCTGCAGCCATCAGATTGTGTGTGAAACCCCCCTCCCCCCCCCCACCCGCTGTCAGGTACAAACACCGCATGGACCTGGCAGTAAAAGTGTTAAACCAGGTTTTAATCTGCTTTTATTTTGCCCCCTCCATCTTGGATGCGATGTCAGCAGCCCTGGTCGACTAAAGTGACACTCTATAGCAGAGATATGCAATTAGCAGACCTCAAGCTGTTGCAAAACTACAAGTCCCATCATGCCTCTGGGTGTCATGCTTGTGGCTGTCAGTCTTGCTATGCCTCATAGGACTTGAGGTTCTGCAACAGCTGGAGGTCCGCTAATTGCATATCCCTGCTCTATAGTATTCCCTCTCTCTCCTCCCCTGGAGACTACATTAGACTGGGATCACATATATGCAAATTGGATGCGTTTTTAACTTTGTACAAATTTACATAACACGTGAATGTGACCCGGCTTTCAATAGAGCCAGTGTTCTGCCGATATGGTTCCTCCTATCGATATGGTTCCCTCTTGACTGCGCAGGCACAATCCAAGCCAACGGAAACCTCCGAGGTTAACAGATGTTCGGCAGCTGTAGACACGCTCGCACCCGATGCTTAGTTACACACGCCGCTTTATTCTTCAAGCCGCTGTATACAGCAAGGGGCGGATCAGATGTACTATGCGCAGTGCATTTTGTTTGTTTATACACGCCGCTCTATACAGCAAGGGGCTGATATCCGCTGTTTAACAGATCCATTACTAATATGTTTAAATGCATCCCTTGCTGCCCCTTGCTGTATAGAGCGGCGTGTATAAACAAACAAAATGTACTGCGCAATATCACATCTTATCCACCCCTTGCTGTATAGAGCGGCGTGTGTAACAAAGCATCGGGAGCGAGCGCATCTACAGCTGTCCGAACAGCTGTTAGGAGTTCTGAGATTTCCGTCGGCTCGGATTGCGCCTGCGCAGTCAAGAGGGAACCATATCGATAGGGGAACCAGCTCGACAAGACACCGGTTCACAAATGTCTGGGGTGGCTACGGTGCGGTTTGAAAAAGTGTCCCGTTCGTTTTTGGATCTGGTTCAGGTGCGAATTCAGGTAAAAAAATAAAAAATTTGCACCTGAACCTGTGAACAGACACACTCCGGACTGCAAACCGCAGCCAGACCTGTGTGAACCCAGCCTAAAAAGGTTACGTAGGGAGAGGGCAGGGGAGCTGGGCCAGCATCTGCAATTTAGGTTGGTGACAGGGTCTCTAACAGAACGTAAATGAAAGAAGCTTGGGGTAAACGTGGGCTTACATTGCCAAAACAAAAACACACACACACACACACACACACACGGCCCTTTTTCCGTTTTTTATTTTTATTTTTGGTTTTGTCTGTAATTATTCAGTTTTTTGTGAGAAATATACAAATATCCAAATCAGAACTAAATTTTCCTTCCTTTGCCCTTTCTTTACATGAGGTTGTAAGATTTCCTGGGCCAGTGATGGGGACACACTTACCTGGAGTGGTCTCTGGGAGAGGCTCTGTGGGCACCTCTGGGAGTTCCAAGTCTTCCTGTAACAGAACACACAATACTCTCATTAGCACAACCTATCACTATACACCCGACGTTCCCTGCTGCCGCCGGCTCTATGTGTATAAGTGGCAGCAGGGAGGCGGGCTGCATTACTGTGCTGCCATATATATGCGTTTTGCGCTCACTTGCCGGTTTTGTGCTCACTTGACAGTTCCAGGTCACTGTTTATCCAATCCAGAGCCAGTAAGATGGGTTCCTGTTCACGTGACCGCTACACCAGCCAATCCAAGTGATCACAAGGCCCAGGGAAAGGCTCTGGGAGAACCCTTTAAAGGGCCAGCAGTAAGAAGTGGATTAGTTTATAATATGTCTTCCGTGATCTCGGTTTAAGCACTCCTCGCCACCTGACATGGCACTTTTAGCATGTCATTTTTTTTTTTGTGTGTGTGGGGTGGGGGAGGGGGTTGTGTGCACCTTATTTTCAGTGGGACTTCCTGTCCCCCTTCCTCTTCTTGGCCACCTAGCCGACGACTCCTCTCGCCCTAGGCGGCCCCTCCCTGCCAGAGATCTTCTGGGACACAACGCAGGTTCCCAGAAGATTAGCTGGCCAATAGCAGGGCGCAACGCGACTTGCGCATGTGCAGTGTGCGCCCGGCCGAGTGCTCACAGTTACTATGATGGCGCCGAGACAAGGGAGGAGAGGAGCGAGCCTCCGGGCAGCCGCATCGCTGGACCATGGGGCAGGTAAGTGTCGGAAAAAAGGTGGAGCTCCGCTTTAAAAGGTTTATTTCTGCCATCTGCGTCCCATTGGGTACATTTGCCTTCACTTCCTGTCCCATAACCAAACAGGAAGGTAATCAAATCCCTGCAAACTAAGAGGATTTCTTGGGGATCCCCCAAGTCACCAGAACTAGTGCATCGGCAGCTGGTACTCTGCCAATGACATGTATATGCTCCTTTAAGGGGTGGAGCCAACCTTCTGATGTTCAGAAAACAGGGGGGAAACCCTTATAGCGCAGGAGGTTCAAATACAACTTTATTAAAAGGCAAAACTTTTTTACTCATTTTGAATAGAGTAATGGAGGGTTATATCCCCCGTCAGTTTATTGTTTGCTATCTGTGTCCCCATTGGGGAGATTTTCCTTCACTTCCTGTCCCATGACCAAAACTGGAAGCGAGCGGAAATCCCCTGGGGACCCCCAGGTCACCAGAACTAGTGTCCCTATTGGAAGATTTCCCCTCTATTACTTTCCTGGGGACAACCAAAAATTAGGCATTTTCTTTCACTTTCAAGGATAACCATAAACAGGAGAAAAAAAAAAAAAAAAGGAGGATAAATCTCTGCAATGGGGACACTGACAGCAATAAAAAAAATGACAGGGGGTCTCATCCAAAATGAATAAAAAATGTCCAAACTCTCGATTGCCAGAAATATCATCTGCCAGCAGCTTACCTTTTTGTTGTTTACTTCTGCCCTAACCCCTAGGTGTCGACGGTACGCAAATATGAAGGGCTCTCTTTGGCGTCGGCATAACTGCGTACCAATTAGCAGACACAGCTGAGAGCACCCGCCCTGAGTACTCCCAAGCAGAGTTACCGGCGGCTAACGGAAAGCTCCCAATAGCTTCTTGGGATCAGGAGCTTTCCTTCCAATCATGTGATCACTGTGACAGCCAATCACATGATCATAAACCCCAGCATTTGAAACCTCTTAAAGAGGAAGTAAACCCAGTAAAAAAGAAGAAAAAAAAAAAAAAAAAACACCACCTGCAAGACAAAGGCATAATGAGCTAGTATGCATAGCATACTAGCTCATTATGTAATACTCCCCTCAGATCGAAGCCCCCGCAGCCGTCCTCTTGCCCGGGGGTTACTTCCTTGTATCGCGGCTCTGGCGCTGTGATTGGCCGGAGCCGCCAGTGACGGCACAGCCTCAAGCAGGAACGACATGCTACAGTGCGCCTGCGCCGCCCGTGATTTTAGTAAATATCTCCTAAACCGTGGAGGTTTAGGAGATATTTCAAACACCTACAGGTAAGCCTTAATTTAGGCTTACCTGTAGATTACCTGTAGGTTAAAGTGGTTGTAAAGAGTTTACAACCACTTTAAAGGGCCAGGTGGCGTCGGTGCAAAAGGGGTTAAGGATCTCCATGAAGACCAGCGTTTCTACTCCAAGGGTGACACAGTTTTCTCTCTGCAGCTCATATATTGCTGGTGACACCCAGATGAATGGTCTCTGTGATATTCCCTGGGGGGGGGGGGGGGGGGGGTTCAGCAGCTACACATGTACTGCATTCAAGTTGGAGCTCGCCGATATCTGGGGGATTCCCCAGAAGTCACATCCCAGCCGTTCCCTCTCCTTACCTGAGTTATGGCCTCCAGTTCTAGAAGAATGGCCTCTTCATCCTCTGTGGTCAGATTTCCAGCTAAGAGCTCATCAATTTGCTGAAAAAAAAATAAAAAAAAATAGGAAGACTGCGATGGCTGCAACATATGACACCCCCTCTGCCTACAACTTTATCACATTTATACAGGGCGGGATATTTTCTAGCACTTAGCCAAGTACAAAGAGCCATTCATACCAGAGACCGCCCCAGAGGAGCTTCTACCGCCCCTTCACTCTACAGGGCAATTGTACCTGCTGGTATGTCCTGAAGCTCCCCCCCATTGTTATAGTGTCATTACTTACTCTCTGATAGTCAATGCCTTCCTGCGTCTCATCCATAATCCTCTCTACCTCTTCTATGGACATCACCTGAAAAAGACCAAACACGTTACCTCTAGAGCTTGCCAAGAGACCCCCACCCCCCCCCCACAACAATGGATAAAGTTTTAAAGCAATCCTGTGCTTAGCCCCTGGGGGATAACACAACAGCTTTGCTTTAATCCTCCCCTGCGGAGTGAAGAAATACCTGGAACTTCTGCGGGGGGGGGGGAACGACGACGACATGTGACTGCACTGAGCTAATCAGCAAGCATGGTCACACTTATGCTCGGAACATTGGGGTCATTGTGTACAGCGGTCTGTCCGTACAACAGAAGATGGAAAATCAGCAGCCAATGGCTGTGAGAGCTGATCAGTGTGCTCTGGTTAGGTGGGGTCCCCAGCTCAGCAGGGGGGGGGGTGGCAAAATCGCTAAGGGTTAGTACCCCTAACATTCCCTAGTTAGTGTGGTTTTCCTGGGTTCAGCCTGTGGGGTTGTGTGCATCAGGCTTCAGAAGGTCCCTGGCCATGGATTGGCTGCGACTTCAGTGATCCAGAGCCTACAGAGGGTGGATTCACTTATTCCCGATATCAATGTCTGGCCATTCATAGCAGGCTGCGTATTGTAACCTGGCCAATCACAGAAGACATGACTACAGCGATGTAGGTTATAGTTTCTGCATCATATATTATTTGGATTTATACAGCACTTCACATACTGCCCATTCACATCAGTCCCTGCCCCCAAGGAGCTTACAATATAAAGTCCCTATCTCACATACATGCATACAAACTATGATCAGCAGCCAATGACCTGACCAGCATTCCTTTGGAATGTGGGTGGAAAACGTAGAACCCGGAGGAACCCCACACAGAGAGGAGATGCAAACTCTATGCAGGCCAGGATTTGATTGGAGGACCCCAGTGACGCAAGGGACTAACCCTCTAAACTAAAAGAGAATGATGGCACCCGGAGCTTTAGAAGACCTCCTCCTTTGTATCGGGTTGGAGTGACTCTGCAGCCTCCTGTGTCCTGTACACAGGAGCTCATAGAGGACACAGTGTGGAGAGCAGCGAAGACTCCTATGGAGCAGTACATGGGGATCAAAGCAGCTCCGTCACCTCCGACCCCCCCCCCCCCCAGCTCACACTCACCTCATGCATCTTCTTCAAGCAATCGTTGCCAATTTTTAGGCCTTCGATGACTTTCATTTCAATCTGAGCAAATTCAATGTCTTCCACCTGGAAAGAGAAGGAATGCAAGTGAGCCAAAAAACATAAAAACAAGTTAAAGCGGTTGTATAGTCCCCAAAGATTTTTTATTTTTTTTTGTCACCTGTAAGGCAAAAGGCATAATGAGCTAGTATGCACCGCATACTAGCTCATTATGAAATACTTACCTTAGAACGAGGCGTCGGTAACTCACCTGGTCCACGCCGAGGGAGATGACATGTTGCCTCGGCGTGTCTTCCGGGTATCGCGGCTCCAGCGCTGTGAGTGGCTGGAGCCGCGATGTCGTCACTCCCACGCATGCGCGCAGGAGACTTCTTTCCGGCAAGGTCCGGCATCTGCCGGGCCTTCAGCCGAGAATCCCCTGTGTACATGCGCCGCTGCAGTCAGCGGCTCATTGCGAGGAGAATATCTCCTAAACCGTAAAGGTTTAGGAGATATTTTTTTTACCTACAGGTAAGGCTTATTATAGGCTTACCTGTAGGTAAAAGTGTAAAAATGGACTATACAACCACTTTAAGTATTTATCGCCCTCGTAGGATCATTCATAAACATTTTCCAAAGACAACAAAAAGAGCATGGGGGGGGCGAGGTAAACGCGTACGGCTGGGTGATCTGAAGACGTCATTTGTTCTTTTTCCCCCACTTCCGGCAACAGATGAAGATGTCCTGTAAAAGTGGCGGCTACACTTCCACACCCTGGCTACTAAATGGTCAGAGCAGCTGATAGCCAATCACCAGAGGGCACCGACAACAGCCGGTTGGATTATCGCACAGATGACCAATTTACACTGAAGGGGGGGGGGATGCTTCCGCAGTCATCCAAATCTCTTCTACTATCAAGCTAAGGTAATAGGGAAGTACACCCTCAGCTGTATAGTGGCCAGTAGTTTCTATACATGCCAGTGCTGCCGCTGTCACTGCACTAATAGTTCATTGGCAGCAATGAAAGGGTTAAAAGAAGGCTTAAAGTTCTTTAAAGCTGAATTGGAGGCAACATCATCGCCAATCCATTCATAACATTACATGCGGCCGCCGGATGAAATCCAACTCTCCTGGACATTGGTCAGTAAAGTAATATCTCAGCTCACTTAGATCACCCCAACCCCCTCCCAGGCTATAAATCCCGGCAAGCCAATCCTAGCGCATCGCGGATGTATTCCGGCTTTGTGGAGACACAAGGAAACTGCGCCTCCAGCTCTTCAGTTTGCTAAAGTAAATAAAATGAATGGAAGACGTGACGGCCCCTCCATATCATGGGAAGGTAAGATTAGGGCCACATGGGAACCTTGCCCTGAACTGTACAGAAGATGCCGACAACCCCCGGCCCTGGTGGGATCGGGTGCAACATGGTCACATATCGACATATTAGGGGGGGGGGGGGGCTGGTGTATCTCACACTATACGAGGGGTAGACTGGATTCCTGTAAATTACACTATTTCTTCTTCATATACAGCCAATGATGGAGGAGGAGTCCGGGTTGGACCAATTTCCTTTGTTGCATCCTCTAATTCCCCCCCCCCCCCCCCTCCTCTCTACCACTTTCCCTATCCACCTCTTACCCCCTCTATCCCCCTTTTTTTCTATTTCCCCATACACACCTTACCCCCTCTATCCCTCCCCTTTCCCTATCTAAACCTCATACCCTCTATCCCTCCCCCTCCTTTCCCAATCCACACCTAAGGCCCCTTTCACACGGGCGCAGGTCTATGGAGCGACTGATGTCAGCGGCGACCATGTCCGCTGACATCCGTTTCTGCTCACTGAGCGGGGAGGGGCCTGTCGAGCGCCGCCGATTCCTATAGAGAGATCGGACAGCATGTCCGCTGACATCCGATCCGCTAAAATCGGACGTATGACGATACGTTCGCCATCTGTCCCGGTGGATTGGATGAGATCTGATGAAAACGGACATGCTGTTCATTTTCATCAGATCTCATCCGATCCGCCGGGACGGAAGGTGAATGTACCGCCATACATCTGATTTTAGCGGATCGGATGTCAGCGGACATGCTGTCCGTTTTCGTCCGATCTCTCCATAGGAATCGGCGGCGCTCGACAGGTCCCTCCCCGCTCAGTGAGCAGAGACGGACCTGTCATCCGCCGGCTCAGTGGAGATCAACGGAGAGATCTCCCACTGAGCTGGCAGACTCCGCTGCAACGGATCCGCCCCGTGTGGAAGGGGCCCAACTCCCTCCCCCTTCTCCCTCTTTCCCTAGCCACCTCTTTTAACCCCCCTCTACTTTTTACCCCTTTCCCTATCCACCCCTTACCGCCTCCTCTCTATCACTTTCCCTGTACACCCCTCACCCCCTCTATCCTCTCCTCCTCCCTATAAAAAAAACTTTCCCTGTCCACCCTTACCCCCTCTACCCCTCTCCTCTCTACCCCTTACCCCCTCTAAACCTTTCCCAGTCCACCCCTCTATCCCCTCTATACCTTTCCCTGTCCACCCCTCACCCACTCTATCCCCTCCTCCTCCTCTTTAAACCTTTCCCTGTCCACCCCTCACCCCCTCCTCCTCTCTAAAACCTTTCCCTGTCCACCCCTCAGCCCCTCTATCCTCCCCTCCTCTCTACCCCTTTCCCAGTCTACCCCTCAATCCCCTTCTCCTTTCTACCTCTTTCCCTCTCCACCCCTCACCTCCTCTATCCCCCTTTACTCTCTAAACCTTTCCCTGTCCACCCCTATATCCCCTCCTCCTCTCTAACCCTTAACCCCTCAAAGCCAGCTGCAGCAGAGACTTGGATCAGCAGCTGGCTGTGCTGTACGGCGAAGCTGTGTAAAACTCAAGATTTCAGAAATAGAGGTTTAGCTGGAATCAGACATGAGTAAGGAAAGCGATGAGGGACTCACCATCTTCTCCAGGTTGCTGATCTGATTATCCGTCTTCTCCAGCAGCTGCTCCTGATATCTCTTCTTCTTCAGCAGTAATTTGGCTTTTCTGGAAAAAAAAAAAAAAGAACAATTGTGAAATAACAAGACAAATTGAAAAAGGGAAGTGGGAGATCTCAGCGGATGGAAGACACAACTTCAATACATTCCCTTTACCTGAAAAAAAGGGGCCAGGAAAATATTTAACCCCTTACCGCCTGACCCACCGTCCCTTTAAAAATGTGAGGGGGGGTGAAAAGGATCAGCGATCATGTGACCACTGTGATTGGCAGGGGGTGTGTCTACAGCAAACGGGCGAGCATAGTGTGATGTCACACGTGGCAGGGTGTGTGCCCCCCCCCCGAAGGCAGCGGGCACACAGCAAGGTGGGGCGTGGTAGGGGGTGTGCCTACAGCAAACGTGCGAGCATAGTGTGATGTCACATGTGGCAGGGTGCGTGTCTTCTTGAAGGCAGCTGCCACACAGTAAGGCGGGGCGTGGTAGGGGGTGTATCTACAGCAAACGTGCGAGCATAGTGTGATGTCACACGTGGCAGGGGGTGTGTGTCTGTCCCGAAGGCAGCGGCCACACAGCAAGGTGGGGCGTGGTAGGGGGTGTGTCTACAGCAAACGTGCGAGCATAGTCACATGTGGCAGGGTGTGTGTCTCCTTGAAGGCAGCTGCCACACAGCAAGGCGGGGCGTGGTAGGGTGTGTGGCTACAAAACTGATTACTAGAGATAGAGGCGTGGAATCCTCTAGTCGGCCCGTTTTATAATCGCCATCTGGGGGTTTCCTCTCCCTTTACCACAGGAAGTGAGAAGACAGCCGGCACCAGAACCCCAGCAGGAGATTCCCCTTTCCATTGGTTCTGGTAACAACGGTAAGACATTCCACCATCATGTTCTGCCCCAATGAAAGCAGTCTCCAGGGCAGGCAATGAATGGACAGATTGGGACGCTGGCTGGATTTTTATTTGGGGCCCCGTGGCCCAGACAGAAGCCTCACTTACTCTTTCTTGCCATTGTGGAGAAGCTGTTTGGCCAGTTCCCGCTCACGCTGCAGCTGGAAGGCGACCTTCTTCTGATATTGCTTCAGCTTGTCCCTCTGCTGCTTGAGTTGCTGAAATACAACAAAAGATATACAGTGAGAACCCCTTTATCTACAATATATAAAAAAAGGGAACTATGTGAAAAAGACCATCACTGAAGACCATTCCACACATGACCAGGCGGCCTCCTCTTCTCCTCCTGATAGAAGAAAGCTTCACCGCTGAAGGATTCCCCGTCATCACCAACCAGAACCAAACCCTTCTTCTCAAGGAACCCCCCCGCCCACTTCCAACCCCCTCTAGGTGCGGGCAAAAAAAAAAAAAACCCAAACAGGTTATTACGTGATAACTCAAGGAATCCTCCAGGATGGTCACATCAGAAAAAACAACGATTAATAGTTCAAGAGGAACCAAAGCCAGGAGAGGTTTAAATAGAAAAGACCAACCTAGACAGGACAGAAGGACTGCCCAGTCTGGGTGAAGAATCAGAGGTGAACCATGAGGTGGCGCTATGGCCATCACAAAGATTGTCACACCGTCCCAGTCCTCCAAAAAAAAGACTGAGTGGAGTGCCGACACCTGGACTGGACACAAACAGGTCTTAAGGGTCTAGATCAGTGATGGAGAACCTTGGCACCGTTTTGGAACTACCGTATATACTCGAGTATAAGCCGAGTTTTTCAGCACATCTTTTTGTGCTAAAAATGCCCCCCTCGGCTTATACTCGAGTCACCTTTTTGCGCCTGATCTCCCAGACTTTGGGGACCCGGTACTGGTCGGCCGTAGGTCCCCTGGACCCCAATCTTGGCACACATGTAGCCCCACTCTTCCTCTACAAGTGTGCAAAGGTTATTGTCCGTAGGACCTATGGCCGGAGAGCACCGATTTTTCAAACCCGGGCACCCCTTCCATGGACTCCCATGTTTAACAGCAATTTCTCCAGTGATTTTGGGGACCCGGTACCGGCCGGTTGTAGGTCCCCTGGACCCAAAACTTGGCACACTTGTAGCCCCACTCTTCCTCTACAAATGTGCAAAGTCTTTTGTCTGGAGAACCTACGGCCGGGGAGCACCGATTTTTTAAAGTCGGGCACCCCTTCCATAGACTCCTATGTTAAACGTCAGTCTAGTCATGGGCACAGTGAGGCATTCACATGGGCACAGTGAGGCAAAGTGAGGCACAGTGAGGCCGGTCGTAGGTCCCAAGTGTGCAAAGTCTGTTGTCCGGGGGACCTACGATTTTTCAAAGCCGGGCACCCCTTCCATAGACTCCCATGTTAAACGTCAGTCTAGTCATGGGCAAAGTGAGGCATGCAGATGGACACCCTAGGCTTATACTTGAGTCAATAAGTTTTCTCAGTTTTTTGTGGTAAAATTAGGTGCCTCGGCTTATACTCGAGTATATACGGTACATTTCCCATAATTCTCATGCACTCTGCAGTGTAGTGGAGCATCATGGGAAATGTAGTTCCAAAACATCTGGGGGCGCCGAGTTTCACCATCACTGGTCTACATTATTGTAATTACAGACCAGACCGATCTTACAACTGACGTTCCAACTCATTAGAACCCCCTAAAGATTCTAGACACAGCGGGGACCTCTCCACACGACCATTAGAGTCTATGTGCCCCAACATACCACGACCCTTCTACAAAGATGGCAGAGTCACCTCCTGAGAATGGCAAGAAGATTCCTGACTCCGCTGACTAATCCCTAGAACCTCTGGAATGCTCCTGTGGAATTCTACCAGATGGCGTCCCCATGCAGGCCCAAGGCGGCACCCCTCAAAGTGCATTGCAGAGTAAGGGGGACACCAACTCCTGAGCACTGCATTAGGTGTGCCGTTCTGTACATTTCATTGTCCCGACCTGCATACAGGGATGTCCTCAACTGACCAACCGGACGTTTTAAGTCTTCGAGAAATGTGATAGATTCAGTTTCCTCCTTTATATAGTAAAAAATTAAAATAAAATAAAAATAAAAAAAACCTGGTATAGAATTAATTTGGGTACAATGCTGTATGACGGAGTAATCATCAGTCAAACCATCGTAGCCCAGTAAGGAAAGGGTCACATGGGGCACGGAACCGTCACGGATGTCCTACAACTCAATTCCAGAACCTTCTCCAACCTGTCCAATGATAAAGTTCTGTTACCTGTGGGAGTGGTCACATGGCATCTAATGGTGAGGTCTGAGCGCACTCCCTGCGGATTAGTGGAGGTTACTATGGGATGTTTGTTGAGGGATTATCTCACCGCTCTACACCTGAGCCGCACTTCCCGACAAAGAGATTAGAAACTAATCCAGACGAAGTGCAGTGGTCACTGTGAGGGAATATGAACCACCATGGGGACACATTGTCACTGCCTCCTCCATACTGGTACATGGCCTCCAGGACTCCTCCCACTGCCTCCTCCATACTGGTACATGGCCTCCAGAATTCCTCCCACTGCCTCCAGAACCCCTCCTACGGCCTCCTCTATACTGATACATGGCCTCCAGAACTCCTCCCACTGCCTCCTCCATACTGGTACATGGCCTCCAGAACTCCTCCCACTGCCTCCTCCATACTGGTACATGGCCTCCAGAACTCCTCCCACTGCCTCCAGAACCCCTCCTACGGCCTCCTCTATACTGATACATGGCCTCCAGAACTCCTCCCACTGCCTCCTCCATACTGGTACATGGCCTCCAGAACTCCTCCCACTGCCTCCTCCATACTGGTACATGGCCTCCAGAACTCCTCCCACTGCCTCCAGAACCCCTCCTACGGCCTCCTCTATACTGATACATGGCCTCCAGAACTCCTCCCACTGCCTCCTCCATACTGGTACATGGCCTCCAGAACTCCTCCCACTGCCTCCTCCATACTGGTACATGGCCTCCAGAACTCCTCCCACTGCCTCCTCCATACTGGTACATGGCCTCCAGAACTCCTCCCACTGCCTCCAGAACCCCTCCTACGGCCTCCTCCATACTGCTACATGGCCTCCAGAACTCCTCCCACTGCCTCCTCCATACTGCTACATGGCCTCCAGAACTCCTCCCACTGCCTCCTCCATACTGGTACATGGCCTCCAGAACTCCTCCCACTGCCTCCTCCATACTGGTACATGGCCTCCAGAACTCCTCCCACTGCCTCCTCCATACTGGTACATGGCCTCCAGAACTCCTCCCACTGCCTCCTCCATACTGGTACATGGCCTCCAGAACTCCTCCCACGGACTCCTCCATACTGGTACATGGCCTCCAGGACTCCTCCCACTGCCTCCTCCATACTGGTACATGGCCTCCAGAACTCCTCCCACTGCCTCCAGAACTCCTCCCACGGCCTCCTCCATACTGATACATGCCTCCAGAACTCCTCCGACGGCCTCCTCCATACTGGTACATGGCCTCCAGAACTCCTCCCACGGCCTCCTCCATACTACTACATGGCCTCCAGAACTCCTCCCACTGCCTCCAGAACTCCTCCCACTGCCTCCTCCATACTGATACATGGCCTCCAGAACTCCTCCCACTGCCTCCTCCATACTGATACATGGCCTCCAGAACCCCTCCCACTGCCTCCAGAACTCCTCCCACTGCCTCCTCCATACTTGTATGGGAGGAGGCGGAGTATGGGCAGAGTAGTAAAGGAGGAAAATAGGAAGAGGAACACATTCAGGAGGAGGCGTCCTCAGGTGTGAGCAGTGATATTGGGGTGTATCCGGGTGTAGGGTGTCCTGCTCGGGGGATATTGGGGTATGTGTGGGGTGTAGCTGGGAGTGGGGTGTCTTGCTTGGGTAATATTGGGGTGTAGCCGGGTGTCCTGTTTGGGTAATATTGGGGTGTACTCTGGTGTAAGGTGTCCTCTGGTGTGCAGCGTCCTGTTAAGGTGATATTGGGGTGTATCCGGGTGTGGGGTGTATCCGGGTGTGGGGTGTATCCGGGTGATATTGGGGTGTATCCGGGTATGTGTGGGGTGTAGTGATTGTGGGGTGTCTTGCTTGGGTAATATTGGGGTGTAGCGATATTAGGGTGTATCCAGCTGTGGAGTGTCCTGTTTGGGTGATATTGGGTGTAGTGATATTGGGGTGTCTTGCTTGGGTAATATTGGGGTGTATCCGGGTGTCCTGTTGGGTAATATTGGGGTGTACTCCGGTGTAGGGTGTCCTGCTCGGAGGATATTGGGGCATGTGTGGGGTGTACCCGGGTGTCCTGTTCGGGTGATATTGGGGTGTACTCTGGGGTAAGGTGTCCTGCTCGGAGGATATTGGGGTACGTGTGGGGTGTAGTGATATTGCGGTGTATCCGGGTGTCCTGTTCGGGTGATATTGGGGTGTAGCCAGGTGTGGGGTGTCCTGTTCGGGTGATATCAGGGTGTATCCGGGTGTGGGGTGTCCTGCTCGGAGGATATTGGGGTACGTGTGGGGTGTAGTGATATTGGGGTGTATCCGGGTGTCCTGTTCGGGTGATATTGGGGTGTAGCCAGGTGTGGGGTGTCCTGTTCGGGTGATATCAGGGTGTATTCGGGTGTGGGGTGTCCTGCTCGGAGGATATTGGGGTACGTGTGGGGTGTAGTGATATTGCGGTGTATCCGGGTGTCCTGTTCGGGTGATAGTGGGGTGTAGCCAGGTGTGGGGTGTCCTGTTCGGGTGATATTGGGGTATGTGTGGGGTGTAGTGATATTGGGGTGTATCCGGGTGTCCTGTTCGGGTGATATTGGGGTGTAGCCAGGTGTGGGGTGTCCTGTTCGGGTGATATCAGGGTGTATCCGGGTGTGGGGTGTCCTGCTCGGAGGATATTGGGGTACGTGTGGGGTGTAGTGATATTGCGGTGTATCCGGGTGTCCTGTTCGGGTGATATTGGGGTGTAGCCAGGTGTGGGGTGTCCTGTTCGGGTGATATCAGGGTGTATCCGGGTGTGGGGTGTCCTGTTCGGGTGATATTGGGGTATGTGTGGGGTGTAGTGATATTGGGGTGTATCCGGGTGTCCTGTTCGGGCGATATTGGGGTGCACTCGGGCGAGTCTCTCACCAGCACTGCCTTGTCCTGCTCGGTGACCCGGCTCCGTCTCTTCCGCCCGAATATATTGCCCATAGTGTTGCCCGGTGTCGGGCGGCCTCCTCATCCCCTCCTGATCTGACACTTCCGCCTCCCGCACGGCGGCCGGGAGGGACCAATCCAGCCGGGTTACGTCCCCGCCCCGCCCGGTGCAGGCTGGGACGGACCAATCAGAAACGGGTGACGTCGGCGGGCGATGCAGGCTGGGAGGTAAAGTCCGCCCTGGACGCTATCAGTGATAGGCGGGGTTACGCTGTCAGCTCCTCCCATCCGAGGCGCACAGAGCCACGCTGGTGACGCCCCGCGTTCCGGAGTTGCCCCGCCTCCTATCTCCTCCCATCCCGCCATTATGACCAAATGGCCCCCCTGAGAGGAATGTGGGGCCCCGCCTGCTCTACGAAGTATTGTCTGAGTCCCGCCCAACAATTTACACACATCTATTGTCCGTTCCCATCAATCTCCGCCCACGAGGAACTCAGGCCCCTACCTCATCCACACCGGGGACATGGAGGGTGTGAGGAGACCCCGTACATTCCATGCAGATTATCTCACGCTGTCATGTGGAGCCCCTCCCCTCCATGTCACTGTGAGGAGGGAGGAGAGCCCCGCCCTGTTTTCTGTCATCTCGGGTGGGACTTTCTTTGACTTCTTACACCTCGTTCACACTGAGGCGCTTTTCAGCGCTAAAAATATCGCCTGAAAAATGCCTCCCATGCAGGGTAGCCAACTTTCAGTAAATTTACAAACAGTTTGTAAAATCCATAATTGTTGCATCTGTCCATGAATGTCAGTTACAGACATGCAACCTACATGTCTGTAATGGACATTCATGGACAGATGCAAAAAGTACGAATTTTACAAACTGTTTGTATATTTACTGAAAGTTGGCAACCCTGGTCCCATGCCTCCTCAGTGTGAGAGTCTGAGTGCGTTCACACCGGGGCGGTGCGCTTCTAGGATGGGAAAAAAGTCCTGCAGCAGCGTCTTTTAGGGCGGTGTGGGAGCGACGTATCCAGACTCCTAAACCTTCCCTGCCACTGAAATCAACGGGCAGCGCTGCCAAATCGCCTGCAAAGCGTTTTAACCCTTTCCTCGGCCGCTA
>CM055128.1:24388976-24502552 GCA_029206835.1 Rana muscosa
GGAACGCGCCCCGTCCCGCCGAGCTCGCGCGCAGAAGCGAACGCATACGTGAGTAGCGCCCGCATATGAAAGCGGTGTTCAAACCACACATGTGAGGTATCGCTGCGATCGGTAGAGCGAGAGCAATAATTATAGCCCTAGACCTCTTCTGCAACTCAAAACATGCAACCTGTAGAATTTTTTAAACGTCGCCTATGGAGATTTTAAAGGGTAAAAGTTAGTCGCCATTCCACGAGCGGGCGCAATTTTGAAGCGTGACATGTTGGGTATCAATTTACTCAGCGTAACATTATCTTTCACAATATAAAAAAAAAATTGGGTTAACTTTACTGTTGTCTTATTTTTTTATTAAAAAAAAAAAGTGTATTTTTTCCCAAAAAAGTGCGCTTGTAAGACCGCTGCGCAAATACGGTGTGACAGAAAGTATTGCAACGACCACCATTTTATTCTCTAGGGCGTTAGAATAAAAAATATATATAATGTTTGGGGGGGTTCTAATTAGAGGGAAGGAGATGGCAGGGAAAACAGACAGGGAAACTCCATTAGCATTGCTGGTTGTCATACCAACGGCCACCACAAGATGGCGCTAGTTCACAGAAGGAAGCATAGGACTGCAGAAGGCCGCAAAGCCGCGGCCTCAATTACCGGCCGACGCGATCCCGCGGCTCGGAGGGGGGGGGGCACGGAGACACAGGATACCCCAGCTGTGCTGCCCCGGGCGCCAGGTCGCTAATTCTAGTCGCAATGGCGACCTGGCGCCCGGGGTTTGTCGAGCCCTGTGTTAAAGTGTTAGACGCTTTTACAGGTGTCAGGCGATTTTTCTGGCAAAAGGCTGCTGCCAAGAGGAGGATCGTTTTTAAAGCATCCTGTGTGCATGAGGCCTTATAGCATTAGGATAATCATTCACATAGCACAGCAGGGGCTCTATGGCACTGTCAAAGTGTGTCACATGCTGTTGGGTGCTGACTTTGCTATGGCTGTACATTGGTACAATCTGTAACACACAGTACAGCCATAAAGTAACACAGTCAGCACACAACAGCCATGTGACACACTTTGACAGAGCCATAGAGCACCTCCTGTGCCAATGATTATCCTATGCTGAGGATCATAAGGCACTGTAAGGATGTGGATAATTCTATTACAATGGGTGTTGTAACACCCCAACTCACTGTGTGCCGCCCAGTGCTGCCCAGTGCCTGCCACGCTACACGATACCTGCCACCGCCGTCAGCATGGGCGCCCGCTCCATAGGGCAAGGGGGGTCAATTGCCCCCCCCATGAATCGTAAGAGTGTTGAAGTCAGAGTGAAGACACTTGCCCCCTGTGTTGCAATAACCCCAGCTAGCAGTCAAAGACAGGGTTTCAATGCAACTGTGTATCGCCGCTGCCGCAGCGGTGCCCATTTATTTCAATGGGCAGGGGCGGTGGAGGAGTGGTGTATACAGCACTGCTCCACTGCCCCAAAGAAGCATGGATGACCTTAAAATGATGCCCCCCCTGAAAAAAGTTCAGCGGACGCCCATGGCCGTCAGGATTAGTATTAGCGCTCCCTCACTGTCGGCCGTGTCACATCAGTCTCTGAGACAGCGGCATGGGTAAAGCACTGTACAGATCACTCCGCCGAGCATCAGCGAAGGAGAGCAGTAACCGGAACACTAGTGAATGCGACTGGGCGCAGGTATGTATACCTCCGCCCGAAAATGAAAAAATAGTCCCTACTCAGATTTCACCTCATGAGCCCCTGATAGGGAACCCGGGAAAATATATTTATGCACCCCTAAGCAAGTAAGAGCGGGGGTGTAATTTAGTGAGCCCTATTTTTTTTTTAAAGAAGAAATGCACTATAAAGCTGTCCGGGCCCCCCTGATGAGCTGATGTGCCCGGGCCCAGTACAACAGGGCTGGCTGTACTGCCCTATCAGCGGCCCTGTGTATGTATTATACTGTATGTTAGAGCTGCACGTTTCTGTCTAAAATGAGAATCACAATTTCTTTGCTTAGAATAAAGATCACGATTGTCGCGGTGTAACATCTTCTTTCACATTATACAAAAAAAAATTGGGCTAACTTTACTGTTTCGTTTTTTTTTTTTTTTAATTCATTAAAGTGTATTTTTTCCAAAAAAATTCCGTTGAAAAAAAACGCTGCGCAAATACGGTGTGACATAAAATATTGCAACAACCACCATTTTATTCTCTAGGGTCTCTGCTATAAAAAAAATAATATATATATCATGTTTGGGTGTTCCAAGCAATTTTCTAGCAGAAAATAATGATTTTTTTACTTGTAAGCAACAAATGTCAGAAAAGATTTGGTCTTTAAATGGTTAAACTTCCTTCATCTATACGCCAAAAGAACAAAAAGATACTTTGTTTCCACTTATTCGCATGTTGTATTAAAACTTGGCAGGCTGCCTGGATTTTTTCTCCCCAGCTGTGAGATTTCTCTGCACTTGTAGAGAGAACAGTGACATGCTGTTTTGAATATCGGGAAGGGAAAAAAATAGCGATTTCGATTCTTAGCGATTATTCGTGCAGCTCTACTGTATGTGTGTGTACTGTGTGTATATATATATATATGTGTGTATATATGTATATATATCAGGGCTCGACAAACCCCGGGCGCCAGGTCGCCATTGCGACTAGAATTAGCGACCTGGCGCCTGGGGCAGCACAGCTGGGGGGGGGTATCCTGTGTCTCCGTGCCCCCCCCCCTCCGCGCCGCGGGAACACGTCGGGCCACGCCGGCCGGTAATTGCGGCCGCGGCTTTGCTGCCTTCTGCAGGCCTATCCTTCCTTGTGTGAACTAGCGCCATCTTGTGGTGCCAGTTGGTATGACAACCAGCAATGCTAATGGAGTTTCCCTGTCTGTTTTCCCTGCCATCTCCTTCCCTCTAATTAGAACCCCCAAACATTATATATATTTTTTATTCTAACACCCTAGAGAATAAAATGGCGCTCATTGCAATACTTTCTGTCACACCGTATTTGCGCAGCGGTCTTACAAGCACACTTTTTTGGGAAAAAATACACTTTTTTTTTAAATAAAAAAATAAGACAACGGTAAAGTTAGCCCAATTTTTTTTTATATTGTGAAAGATAATGTTATGCTGAGTAAATTGATACCCAACATGTCACGCTTCAAAATTGCGTCCACACGTGGAATGGCGACTAACTTTTACCCTTTAAAATCTCCATAGGCGACGTTTAAAAAATTCTAGAGGTTGCATGTTTTGAGTTACAGAGGAGGTCTAGGGCTAGAATTATTGCTCTCGCTCTACCGATCGCGGCGATACCTCACGTGTGGTTTGAACACCGCTTTCATATGCGGGCGCTACTCACGTATGCGTTTGCTTCTGCGCGCGAGCTCGGCGGGACGGGGCGCATTCCTGGCTCCTAACTTTTTTAGCTGGCTCCTAGATTCCAAGCAAATTTGTCAAGCCCTGATATATATATATATATATATATATATATATATATATATATATGTGTGTGTGTGCAGGGCTGCCATCAGGGGGGTACAGGCAGTACA
Organism: Rana muscosa; assembly: GCA_029206835.1. Classification (NCBI taxonomy): domain Eukaryota; kingdom Metazoa; phylum Chordata; class Amphibia; order Anura; family Ranidae; genus Rana; species Rana muscosa. The sequence goes on from CM055128.1 coordinate 24,392,510, forward strand.
CCTGTAAGGGGCCCGGAGGTCCCCAGGGCCCCGGATAGCAATCCCCCCTTTTTTTTTTTTTTTTTCTTTTTCTTTTTTGTAAGGGGCCCTGAGGTCCCTAGGGCCCCGGATGGCAACCCCCCTTTATTTATTTTTTATAAAAATAAAAATAATTTTTTTTTTTTTTTTTATTGTTTTATTTTTTTTTATTTTTTTTTTGTAAGGGGCCCAGAGGTCCCCAGAGGCCCCCAGGGGCCCAGATGGCAACTCCCCTTTTTTTTTTTTTATTTAAAATTTCATTTTTTTTGTAAGGGGCCCAGAAGCCCGGAGGTCCCCTGGGCCCCGGATGGCAACCGACCTTTATTTATTTCTTTTTTTATAAAAAGTTTTTTTTTTCTTTAATTTTTTTTAAATAGTTTTATTTGTATTTTTTATTTTTTGTAAGTGGCCCAGAGGTCCCCAGAGGCCCGGAGGTCCCCAAGGGCAACCCCCCGACCTCAATAATTTAATTTGCGGCGGCAGCCCCCCCCCGCTTCTCAATTCAATCTGCAGCGGCAGCACCCCCCCCCGGTTCTCTGCTCCAGGGGGCCCAAAATTGAAGCTGTGTAAGGGGCCCCAAAATTCCTGATGGCAGGCCTGTGTGTGTGTATGTGTGTGTGCATCCTGCATGGTACCACAACTAAAACAAAGCATGCAACACAAGTCCAACCTGTGTGTGATTATCTGTCAGTATTACATTGTATATCCCTGTATGTTGTGATCGTTAAGATGGCCATCTAAGGCCCCTTTCACACTGGGGCGGGAGGTGCGTTGGCGGTAAAGCGCCGCTCTTTTTAGCGACGCTTTACCGCCAATTACGCGGCGCTATTCGGCCACTAAAGGGTTAAAAACCATTAAAAACCACAGCAAAGCGCCTCTGCAGAGGCACTATGCCGGCGGGAAAAGCCGCGGTGTCCCATTGCTTTCAATGGGTACGAGCGGTGGAGGAGCAGTAAACACACCGCTCCAAAGATGCAGCTAGCAGGACTTTTTTAACCATCCTGCTAGCGCACCGCTCCAGTGTGAAAGCCCTTGGGGCTTTCACACTGGAGAAACAGCAGCCACTGTTTCAGGTCGGTTTGCAGGCGCTATTTTTAGGGCAATAGCGCCTGCAAACCGCCCCAGTGTAAAAGGGGTCTAATAGTTATTTGCATAGGCGTGCGCACGGGGTGTGCCGGGTGTGCCTGGGCACACCCTAATCACCCCTGCAGTGTTTGTGTAGCCCCATGCTCTCCCGAAGATCTGCCCGCAGGGCTGCTGTGAAATGCTGCTTTGAATTGCCGTGCTGAGACAGTATCACATTGAGCGGATATTGGGGATTGTAAGATCCGCTCAGTGTGTGACACCGTCCTCCTGTATTGTAACTGCTTACAGGGAGACAGAGGATCTGTCAGATTTCAGAGTTGACGTTGGGGTGGGCGGGGCCTAGCAGCTATCGAACCCCAGCCAATAGGAGGAGGAATGGGCGTACCGCTACATATGTGGCCCCGCCCCTTTTATTAAAATGGCTTATGTTCGATAGCTGCTCAGTCCCGCCCTCCCTCATATCACCGCAGAATTATGAAGCTCCTCTCTCTTCCAACAAGCAGTTACAATAGATGACAGTGTTATCTATTGTAACTGCTTGTAGGGAGAGTCTGCAAGGAGCTTCATAATTCTGCGGTGATATGGGGGTGGGCGGGACTGAGCAGCTATCGAACATAAGCCATTTTAATAAAAGGGACGGGGCCACATATGTAGCGGTACGCCCATTCCTCCTATTGGCTGGGGTCCGATAGCTGCTAGGCCCCGCCCACCCCAACGTCAACTCTGAAATCTGACAGATCCTCTGTCTCCCTGCAAGCAGTTACAATACAGGCGGACAGTGTCACACACTGAGCGGATCTTACAAGCACCAGCATCTGTTCAATGTGATACACCCCCCTCTCCTCTGTCAGTGCTTCCAATCCGTGCCACCAGTCAATGACAATCAGTGCCACCTGTCAGTGTCGCTTGTCAGTGCCAATCAGAGCCAGTGTCGCTTGTCAGTGCCAATCAGTGCCACCAGTCAGTGCCAATCAGTGCCAGTGCCGCTTGTTAGTGCCACCAGTCAGTGTCAATCAGTGCCTCAAGTCAGTGCCAGTGCCGCTTGTCAGTGCCAATCAGTGCCAGTGCCGCTTGTCAGTGCCAATCAGTGCCAGTGCCGCTTGTCAGTGCCAATCAGTGTCACCTGTCAGTGCCAGTCAGTGCTTCCAATCAGTGCCACCTGTCAGTGCCAGTCAGTGCTACCTGCCAGTACCACGTGTTAGTGCCAAGCAGTGTTTGCAATCAGTGTCGCCTATCAGTCCCATCTGTCAGTGCCAAACAGTGCTTCCTATCAGTGCCTCCAATCAGTGCCACCTATTAGTGCCTCCAATCAGTGCCACCAGTCAGTGCCCATACATTACAATTAGTGCTGCCTATCAGTGCCCATCAGTGCTGCCTATCAGTGCCCATCAGCGCTGCCTATCAGTGCCCATCAGCGCTGCCTATCAGTGCTTCCAATCAGTGCTACCTGTCAGTGCCATTCAGTGCTGCCTATCAGTTCTGCCAACCAGTGCTCATCAGTGCTGCCTATCAATGCCCATCAGTGCCACCTATCAGTGCTCATCAGTGTTGACTATCAGTTCTGCCTTTCAGTGCCAATCAGTGCTACCTATCAGTGCAGCCTATTAGTGCCCATCAGTGCTGCCTTATCAGTGCTGCCAATCAGTGCCCATTAGTGCCACCTATCAGTGGCCATCAGTGCTGTCAATCAGTGGTGCCTATCAGTGCCAATCATTGCTGCCAATCAGTACAAGAGTGCAGGGATGGGGAGATGAACTCAGCAGACAGGCACATCGTCCATGGGTTGCCGGCCTGGTGAGGCACAACTGAAATCTGTTGATGTTTATTATTGCCACATGCCGATCTTTAGTATAATAGGTGATCACCACACTACTATTTACAATAATCTACTGGAGGTAAAATAAAAAAGTGTCAGTAAAAGGCCTGCCACTAAGCACTGATATGTGTTCCCACAACACAAAAAAAAAAAGTGCATCACTAACCTACTAAACAATAACTTAACAATAATGGTGGAACCCTCTAATATTTGAAAATCTCAATAAACTTCAATATTACCACAATACCGGTCTCTGTGATATGTAACAACACATATAATACACATCACACTGAAAATAAGACATACTGTATAAGGCCCCTTTCACAAGGGCGGACCATTCAGGTCTGCCTGTCAGTTTTTTTGGAGCTGCGGGCAGCAGTTTTTAGGCGAGGCCGCGGCTTCGGCCTAGTCCGCCGCGATCCTGGGAAAAGGCCGCGGACTAGGCCGAAGCCGCGGCCTCGCCTAAAAAATCCTGCTCGCCGCGATCCTGGGAAAAGGCCGCGAGGCCTAGTCCGTGGCGTCCGGCCTCGCGGCCTTTTCCCAGGATCGCGGCGAGCTGCGGGCAGGATTTTTTAGGCGAGGCCGCGGCTTCGGCCTAGTCCGTGGAGCGCCGGTCCTATGGAAAAAAAAAAAATCGATTTGGTCAAAATCTGAATCGATTTGACCTCGCAACTCGATTCACGATTCAAATCGATTTTTTCCCTCAGCCCTAGCCCTAGTCACGTGTCTTGTTAAACTCCCTTCCGCGAAAAAGTTTTATCCCTATTGTGGGGTCACCAGTAGTGATGAGCCGAACACCCCCGGGTTCGGTTCGCACCAGAACCCGCGAACGGACCGAAAGTTCGAACGAACATTAGAACCCTATTAAATACAATGGATGCGAACGTTCGAATTCTAAAGTGCTAATTATAACAACTATTATGCATGTTATTGTCCTAAAAAGGGTTTGGGAACCCGGGTTCTGCACCAGGGGACATGTATCAATGCTAAAAGAAGTTTTAAAAACGGTCGTTTTTCGGGAGCAGTCATTTTAATGATGCATAAAGTGAAAAAAAAAATCAAATATTCCTTTAAATATCGTACCTGGGGGGTGTCTAAAGTATGCCTGTGAAGTGCCACGTGTTTCCCGTGTTTAGAACTGTCCCTGCACAAAATGACACTTCTAAAGGAAAAAAAAGCCATTTAAAACTGCTTGCGGCTTTAATGTAATGTCTGGTCCCGGTAATATGGATGAAATTCTTTAAGAAAAATGGCATAGCTACCCCATGACCCCCCCCCTACCCCAGCCCATTACCAGCCCCTTTGGGTCTTGTATGGATATTAAGGGGAACCCCGCACATAAAATAAAAAAGGCCCTATATACTCTGAACAGCCCTATACAGGCGGTGCATACAAGACAGGGACTGTAGGTTTGTTCTTATGTAGAGTCTGTTTGTAATTTTGAACAGGTACATTGTTGAAGTGTAGCTCCAGACCAAAAATCTATTTTTAAACTTTTTGGAAAACATAGGTAAGGGTTATCACCCCTGTAACATTTGTTTTGCTGTCTGTGCCCCTGTTCAGAACATTTCACCTCACTTTCCGTCCCAATGACAACTGTTTTTGAAATGTGGTGTTTTTCTTGAAACAAGGATTGCTGATAAAGCATCAGTACAGAGGAGACACCTTTCTCCCATATTTATTCTTACAGGAGAGAATTTTCCTTCCTAGTGGTAGATTTCCTCTCACTTCCTGTTGTCTTCTTGCGTTTGCAAGTAGGAGTCGTTTGTAAGTTGGATGTTTGAAAGTAGGGACCTGCCGTATATACTCTGCAGAAATAGGCCCCTTAGTTGTTGGTGTTGGCACAACACTGTAAGCACTCACAGTTACTCTTGGTTGGTGCTGGAACGCCCTGCTGTCAACTATTATATCAGGAATTTTAATTACATATAATTGTTGAACAGTGGTAGTAAAAATTGGGCCTTTGATGGTGGTGCTGGTGCCACAACACTGTAAGCCCTGACAGTTACTCTTGGTGGGTGCAGCAATGGGCCCTGCTGTGAATTATTAGATCAAGAATTGTAATTACATGCCCCTGTTGAACAGGGGCTGAAAAATTGGGCCTTAGGCACTGGTGGCACAACACTGCAACCCCTCACAGCAACTGTACTTGGAGCACAGCAATGAGCCCTGTTGCAAAGTATTGCTTCAAAAATTGTAATGACACGCCCCTGTTAAACAGGGGCTGAAAAATTGGGCCTTAGGCACTGGTGGCACAACACTGCAACTCCTCACAGATACTGTACTTGGAGCACACCAATGAGCCCTGTTGCAAAGTATTGCTTCAAAAATTGTAATGACACGCCCCTGTTAAACAGGGGCTGAAAAATTGGGCCTTAGGCACTGGTGGCACAACACTGCAACTCCTCACAGATACTGTACTTGGAGCACAGCAATGAGCCCTGTTGCAAAGTATTGCTTCAAAAATTGTAATTACACGCCCCTGTTAAACAGGGGCTGAAAAATTGGGCGTTAGGCACTGGTGGCACAACACTGCAACTCCTCACAGATACTGTACTTGGAGCACAGCAATGAGCCCTGTTGCAAAGTATTGCTTCAAAAATTGTAATTACACGCCCCTGTTAAACAGGGGCTGAAAAATTGGGCGTTAGGCACTGGTGGCGGCACCCATAAACAAAAATGATCTTACAAGCTATCATCATCAATCGTATCATTGAGGACTCGGAGGAGGAGGATAGCCAGTCAACATAACAGCACAGGCACTCAGCATCAGCATCAGTCTTGAAGGGATGTGACATGTTAAAATCAATTAGTCTGTTATATCAGCATCAGGTGTGTGGTAGCTGGTGGTGATCCAAGACTGGTTCATCTTGATGAAAGTCAGTCGATCAACCGAGTCGGTGGACAGGCGCACCCTGTGATCCGTGACAAATCCTCCAGCAGCACTGAATGTGCGTTCCGAAAGAACGCTGGATGCAGGACAGGCCAGTAGCTCAATTGCATACTGTGCAAGCTCTGGCCAGTGATCCATCCTCAAGACCCAGTAAGCCAGAGGATTTTCGGTGGGGAAGGTGTCCAAGTCTGACCTTGCCCCTAGATATTCCTGCACCATGTTTATCAGACGCTGGCGATGGTTGCTGGAACCGATCATACTTTGGGGCTGCGGACTAAAGAATTGTCTGAACGCATCGGTCAGACGGCCACCTTCCCCACCGCTCCTTCTTTGACTGGCCGAAGCCTCAGCAACTCGTTGTCCAGGACCAGGAGTTTGCAACCTCCCAGTCTCTGGGAACGCGTTGCACAGACCTTTCTGCAAGGCCTCCCGGAGTTGTCTCATCCTCTGCTCCCTCTGCGACGGTAACATAAGGTCCGCAACCTTACCCTTGTACCGTGGATCAAGGAGAGTGGCCAGCCAGTAATGGTCCCTCTCCTTGATCCGAAGAATACGAGGATCCTTCCGCAGACTTTGCAGGATCAGGGAGGCCATGCAGCGTAGGTTTGCTGAGGCATTCGCTCCGGAGTCCTCTGGGTCACTAAGGACGACATGATCCGCAGCCACCTCCTCCCAGCCACGTACAAGTCCACTGGTTTCTTGGGACTGTAAATCATCCCTAAAAGACTGCTGCTGATGATGCTGAGTGCCAGCCTCCACCTCCATGCTGACACAATCCTCCTCCTCCTCCTCCTCCTCCTCCTCCTCTTCCTGTGCGATGGGTGGGACAGAAGGAACACTGTCTGGGTAAAGGGGGCCTTGAGAGGCAAGGAAGTCCTCCTCTTCCTGCCTCTGTTCTGCCTCAAGTGCCCTGTCCATTATTCCACGCAGCGTGTGCTCCAACAGGTGGACAAGAGGTACAGTGTCACTGATGCATGCACTGTCACTGCTCACCATCCTCGTGGCCTCCTCAAATGGTGCCAGGACAGTGCATGCATCCCTGATCATGCCCCACTGGCGTGGAGAAAAAAAAACAAGCTCCCCTGACCCTGTCCTGGTGCCGTAGTCGCACAGGTACTCATTGATGGCCCTCTGCTGCGTGTGCAGCCGCTGCAGCATGGCCAACGTTGAGTTCCACCTGGTGGGCATGTCACATATAAGGCGGTTCTTGGGCAGGTTCAACTCCTTTTGCAGCTCAGCCAGGCGAGCACTGGCATTATAAGATCTGCGGAAATGCACACAGACTTTCCTGGCCTGCCTCAGGACATCCTGTAAGCCCGGGTACCTGCCCAAGAAGCGCTGCACCACCAGGTTAAGGACGTGAGCCACACAGGGCACATGGGTCAGTTGTCCCTGTCGGAGGGCGGAGAGGAGGTTGGTGCCATTGTCGCAAACCACCATTCCTGGCTTAAGCTGGCGTGGCGTCAACCACCTCTCGGCCTGGCCCTGCAGAGCAGACAGGACCTCTGCCCCAGTGTGGCTTCTGTCCCCCAAACACACCAGCGCAAGCACGGCATGGCATCTTTTTGCCTGCGTACTTGCGTAGCCCCGTGAACGGCTACGGAGCACCGCTGGTTCATAGGACAAACCACAGGAAGAGGCCATGGAGGAAGAAGAAGAGGAGGGGGTGGAGGAGAGAGGTGTGTCACAACCAGTAGTAGCATTTTGGAGGCGTGGCGGTGGGACAACCTCCAACACTACTGCACCTTGTCCTGAATCCTTCCCAGCTGCCAAAAGAGTGACCCAATGGGCCGTGAAAGAAAGGTAACGTCCCTGTCCATGCCTGCTGGACCATGAGTCAGCGGTAATATGCACCTTACCGCTGACCGCCCTGTCCAGCGAGGCCAAGACATTGCCTTCCACATGCCGGTAGAGAGCCGGAATAGCCTTCCGTGAGAAAAAGTGGCGTTTGGGAACCTGCCACTGAGGAACTGCACATTGCACAAACTCACGGAAGGGGGCCGAGTCTACCAACTGAAAAGGCAGCAGTTGAAGCGCTAGCAATTTAGCCAAGCTAGCATTCAACCGCTGGGCATGTGGATGGCTGGGAGTGAACTTCTTTCGACGGTCCAGCAGCTGGGGCAGGGAAATTTGCCTGCTAGAATCGGACGTCGGTGTACTGCTAGCAGAGTGGGCGCAAGTACTTGGCTGTGACACACCTAATTCTACACCTTCATTCCTCTCAGTGCATGTTTCAGAGAGGACTGAAGTTATAGTGGGGTTGGAGATCCCAGCTGATGCGGTGCAAGGAGAGGTCCGCTTTGTTCTTTGGTGTGGGTCTTTGAGGTAGGCTTGCCAACGAGCTGCATGGCAGGTCAACATATGTCTGGTCAGGCATGTGGTACCCAAGCGGCTGATGTTTTGGCCACGCGATATACGCTTGAGACATATGTTGCAAACAGCAGCTGTGCGATCTGATGCACTAGCCTCAAAAAAGGCCCACACCAAAGAACTTTTTGAATGACGGGCAGAGGCAGCGCCCTGCACAGGCGGAGCTCTGCGGTGTGATTCCGTCGGTGTACTGCCCTTACGCTGGCCACCAAAGGGCATCCTGCCTCGTTGGAGATGTGCCTCCTCCTCATCCTCCTCCTCCTCCTCTCTCCTATTAGGCACCCACGTGGAGTCAGTGACCTCATCATCCCCTCCCTCCTCATCACTGGAGCCAATCTGGCAGTATGCTGCAGCTGCTGGAACATGACTGCCAGATTGGTGTCCTTCTTGAGCATCCCCTCTGTCTGCTCTCACGCTACTGCCTTCCTCTAGCTGGGTTTCATCATCAGACCCTTCGAAACGCTGGGCATCCTCCTGGAGCATGTACCCAACACTGTGCTGAAACAGTTCGGGGGACTCCTCAGGAGGAGGACATGGTGGGTCTAGGGAAGGAGTGACTGATGATTTGTCTGACATTGATACCAGGGAAGACGACGCTTTGGCAGCTGCTTTTCCAGTACCCTGAGCCTGGGTGAGAGAGGATGAGGAGGAGGAGGAGGGCTTGGTCATCCACTCTACCAAGTCTTCGGCATGATGTGGCTCAACATGTCCAGCTGCCGAAAAGAAGGACAAGCGTGTCCCATGGCCATGTGCTGATGACAATGCACCGCGTCCACGACCAGCACTGTTGCCCCCAGACACAGAGCCTGCTTGCCCTCTTTTATTGCCTCCTGACTGTCTGCCTCTCCTTGTTTGCCTTCCAGACATTCTAATAGATGGCCTGCAGGGAGATGGGAAAAAAGCAATAAGGGCTACCTTCAGGTGTCCTTCTCTGTCCCTTGAAACAAGGACTTGCAGAGTGAAATAAACTGACACTCTCCCTACCTACAGTTTTCTGTCCCTAGAATAAATGTTTTTTTTAATCACAATATAGCACAAGGACAATTCAGTCACTGTCCTTCCAGGTCCCTGGAAACAAGGACTTGCAGAGTGAAATAAACTGACACTCTCCCTACCTACAGTTTTCTGTCCCTAGAATAAATGTTTTTTTTAAGCACAATATAGCACAAGGACAATTCACTCACTGTCCTTACAGGTCCCTGGAAACAAGGACTTGCAGAGTGAAAGAAAAAAAACACTCTCCCTACCTACAGTTTTCTGTCCCTAGAAAAAATGTTTTTTTTAATCACAATATAACACAAGGACAATTCACTCACTGTCCTTCCAGGTCCCTGGAAACAAGGACTTGCAGAGTGAAATAAACTGACACTCTCCCTACCTACAGTTTTCTGTCCCTAGAATAAATGTTTTTTTTAAGCACAATATAGCACAAGGACAATTCACTCACTGTCCTTACAGGTCCCTGGAAACAAGGACTTGCAGAGTGAAAGAAAAAAAACACTCTCCCTACCTACAGTTTTCTGTCCCTAGAAAAAATGTTTTTTTTAATCACAATATAACACAAGGACAATTCACTCACTGTCCTTCCAGGTCCCTGGAAACAAGGACTTGCAGAGTGAAATAAACTGACACTCTCCCTACCTACAGTTTTCTGTCCCTAGAATAAATGTTTTTTTTAATCACAATATAGCACAAGGACAATTCAGTCACTGTCCTTCCAGGTCCCTGGAAACAAGGACTTGCAGAGTGAAATAAACTGACACTCTCCCTACCTACAGTTTTCTGTCCCTAGAATAAATGTTTTTTTTAATCACAATATAGCACAAGGACAATTCAGTCACTGTCCTTCCAGGTCCCTGGAAACAAGGACTTGCAGAGTGAAATAAACTGACACTCTCCCTACCTACAGTTTTCTGTCCCTAGAATAAATGTTTTTTTTAATCACAATATAGCACAAGGACAATTCAGTCACTGTCCTTCCAGGTCCCTGGAAACAAGGACTTGCAGAGTGAAATAAACTGACACTCTCCCTACCTACAGTTTTCTGTCCCTAGAATAAATGTTTTTTTTAATCACAATATAGCACAAGGACAATTCAGTCACTGTCCTTCCAGGTCCCTGGAAACAAGGACTTGCAGAGTGAAATAAACTGACACTCTCCCTACCTACAGTTTTCTGTCCCTAGAATAAATGTTTTTTTTAATCACAATATAGCACAAGGACAATTCAGTCACTGTCCTTCCAGGTCCCTGGAAACAAGGACTTGCAGAGTGAAATAAACTGACACTCTCCCTACCTACAGTTTTCTGTCCCTAGAATAAATGTTTTTTTTAAGCACAATATAGCACAAGGACAATTCACTCACTGTCCTTACAGGTCCCTGGAAACAAGGACTTGCAGAGTGAAAGAAAAAAAACACTCTCCCTACCTACAGTTTTCTGTCCCTAGAAAAAATGTTTTTTTTAATCACAATATAACACAAGGACAATTCACTCACTGTCCTTCCAGGTCCCTGGAAACAAGGACTTGCAGAGTGAAATAAACTGACACTCTCCCTACCTACAGTTTTCTGTCCCTAGAATAAATGTTTTTTTTAAGCACAATATAGCACAAGGACAATTCACTCACTGTCCTTACAGGTCCCTGGAAACAAGGACTTGCAGAGTGAAAGAAAAAAAACACTCTCCCTACCTACAGTTTTCTGTCCCTAGAAAAAATGTTTTTTTTAATCACAATATAACACAAGGACAATTCACTCACTGTCCTTCCAGGTCCCTGGAAACAAGGACTTGCAGAGTGAAATAAACTGACACTCTCCCTACCTACAGTTTTCTGTCCCTAGAATAAATGTTTTTTTTTAATCACAATATAGCACAAGGACAATTCAGTCACTGTCCTTCCAGGTCCCTGGAAACAAGGACTTGCAGAGTGAAATAAACTGACACTCTCCCTACCTACAGTTTTCTGTCCCTAGAATAAATGTTTTTTTTAATCACAATATAGCACAAGGACAATTCAGTCACTGTCCTTCCAGGTCCCTGGAAACAAGGACTTGCAGAGTGAAATAAACTGACACTCTCCCTACCTACAGTTTTCTGTCCCTAGAATAAATGTTTTTTTTAATCACAATATAGCACAAGGACAATTCACTCACTGTCCTTACAGGTCCCTGGAAACAAGGACTTGCAGAGTGAAATAAACTGACACTCTCCCTACCTACAGTTTTCTGTCCCTAGAATAAATGTTTTTTTTAATCACAATATAGCACAAGGACAATTCAGTCACTGTCCTTCCAGGTCCCTGGAAACAAGGACTTGCAGAGTGAAATAAACTGACACTCTCCCTACCTACAGTTTTCTGTCCCTAGAATAAATGTTTTTTTTAATCACAATATAACACAAGGACAATTCACTCACTGTCCTTCCAGGTCCCTGGAAACAAGGACTTGCAGAGTGAAATAAACTGACACTCTCCCTACCTACAGTTTTCTGTCCCTAGAATAAATGTTTTTTTTAATCACAATATAGCACAAGGACAATTCAGTCACTGTCCTTCCAGGTCCCTGGAAACAAGGACTTGCAGAGTGAAATAAACTGACACTCTCCCTACCTACAGTTTTCTGTCCCTAGAATAAATGTTTTTTTTAATCACAATATAGCACAAGGACAATTCAGTCACTGTCCTTCCAGGTCCCTGGAAACAAGGACTTGCAGAGTGAAATAAACTGACACTCTCCCTACCTACAGTTTTCTGTCCCTAGAATAAATGTTTTTTTTAATCACAATATAGCACAAGGACAATTCAGTCACTGTCCTTCCAGGTCCCTGGAAACAAGGACTTGCAGAGTGAAATAAACTGACACTCTCCCTACCTACAGTTTTCTGTCCCTAGAATAAATGTTTTTTTTAATCACAATATAGCACAAGGACAATTCAGTCACTGTCCTTCCAGGTCCCTGGAAACAAGGACTTGCAGAGTGAAATAAACTGACACTCTCCCTACCTACAGTTTTCTGTCCCTAGAATAAATGTTTTTTTTAATCACAATATAGCACAAGGACAATTCAGTCACTGTCCTTCCAGGTCCCTGGAAACAAGGACTTGCAGAGTGAAATAAACTGACACTCTCCCTACCTACAGTTTTCTGTCCCTAGAATAAATGTTTTTTTTAAGCACAATATAGCACAAGGACAATTCACTCACTGTCCTTACAGGTCCCTGGAAACAAGGACTTGCAGAGTGAAAGAAAAAAAACACTCTCCCTACCTACAGTTTTCTGTCCCTAGAAAAAATGTTTTTTTTAATCACAATATAACACAAGGACAATTCACTCACTGTCCTTCCAGGTCCCTGGAAACAAGGACTTGCAGAGTGAAATAAACTGACACTCTCCCTACCTACAGTTTTCTGTCCCTAGAATAAATGTTTTTTTTAATCACAATATAGCACAAGGACAATTCAGTCACTGTCCTTCCAGGTCCCTGGAAACAAGGACTTGCAGAGTGAAATAAACTGACACTCTCCCTACCTACAGTTTTCTGTCCCTAGAATAAATGTTTTTTTTAAGCACAATATAGCACAAGGACAATTCACTCACTGTCCTTACAGGTCCCTGGAAACAAGGACTTGCAGAGTGAAAGAAACTGACACTCTCCCTACCTACAGTTTTCTGTCCCTAGAATAAATGTTTTTTTAAGCACAATATAGCACAAGGACAATTCACTCACTGTACTTCCAGGTCCCTGGAAACAAGGACTTGCAGAGTGAAAGAAACTGACACTGTCCCTACCTACAGTTTTCTGTCCCTAGAATAAATGTTTTTTTTAAGCACACTATAGCACAAGCACAAAACACACTGACACTCTCCCTACCTATCCTTCTCTTTCCCTAAACTAAAGGAATCCAGGTTAAGCAAGAAAGAAATAACAGTCACTGTCCCTGCCTATGCTGCTCTATCCCTGCTCCGGAACACACTACACTAGGCCGCCGTGCTGGCGGCCTTTTATAGTGTGGGGCGTGTACTAAACACCCTCAGCAATAATTGGCCACAGGCATCCTGCCTGTGGCCAATCATTGCTCTCCTCGCTGCCGGCGCTGTGATTGGCCAAGCATGCGGGGTCACAGTGCATGCTTGGCCAATCACAGCGCCTGGATGACACTGCGATGGCGTAGTGAATTGTGGGCCGTTCGCGTCACTCGAATTTGGCGCGAACGGCCCAAATCGTTCGATCTTCGTCGAACGATCGAACAGCCGATGTTCGAGTCGAACGTATGTTCGACTCGAACACGAAGCTCATCCCTAGTCACCAGTACGGTATTTGTAAATTGAAATCATATCCCCTCTCAAGCGTCTCTTCTCCAGAGAGAATAAGTTCAGTGCTCACAACCTTTCCTCATGACTAATATCCTCCAGACCCTTTATTAGCTTTGTTGCCCTTCTTTGTACTCGCTCCATTTCCAGTACATCCTTCCTGAGGACTGGTGCCCAGAACTGGACAGCATACTCCAGGTGCGGCCGGACCAGAGTCTTGTAGAGCGGGAGAATTATCGTTTTATCTCTGGAGTTAATCCCCTTTTTTTCCCCATATTAACCCTCATTTGCCATATAGTTGCCCACCCCATTCATTTGTTCAGATCTTCTGTTTCAATGGCTTTATTTGGAGGTTTTTCAAGACATTTTTAACATTTAAGTCTTAAACTGTATACCATATCTCAGTATAAATATTATACAGTGTGCCTTTGTAAAAAAGTAAATGATTGTCTTCTGGTCTGCACATCCTGTTACTGCTTATTGCTCCAATTCAAGAGAAAACAAAAAGGAAACAGTTAAAACACAACTAGATAACAACATTTCCATAGCCTGAAAGACAACTATGAATATCTCTTGATTTCCCTGTCCCTTCACCTCGCCCAGTGAAGGAGGGGAGGAAGTGGGAGGACCAAGACCATAGATTATTCCAAGGGGATAAAAGGAGAAGAGTGAAAGTAAAAAGAGAAGAATATCGGAGAGGGAAGGAAGGGCACTCCCTAAAATTAACTCGGTCAATGCCTGAGATCTCACAAGTGGTCAGACAAGTACAGTGGAACCTTGGTCAATGAGTAACGCGGTTAACGAGTGTGGTGGAATACCACGATGGAACCTGGACAATCTGGATGCTGCAAATTGCTGTGCTGGAAATGGCCAACCATCAACAGGGAGAGAGAAACCGCAGAAGAAAGATGACCTCTTAGCAGATAACATTTAGGTTGATATAAAAGCGCTTTGCAAAGAATGTGGCAACAATGGAGTTCCTCCCGACGTGTTTCGTCTCCTAGGACATCATCTTTTGATGATTGACCCACTGAACATATGTTCCTCCTGGGTTCAAACTATCTGGTAAGCTCCTTACCTATTGGTGGTGGTTCTCTTCATCTTCTCACCGTCAACACTTTTCTTTCAAAGTCTTCACTCACCTTTTGAATCTCACCATTGCCTTAATTTTTTGAATTACTTTAGGACACTCAGTTGCACAAGTTTTCACTTGTATTTCGCATATAGACATTTTGTATATATGGAGGACTTTTCACTGTTCTTACTTAATATTTGAGTGTCTTTTTTATATTGCACTGTTTTATATATTCATTTGAGTGCGTTATGCATTCTTGTTCATTTTTTGATTAGCGCTACACTTTTTGTTTCCACGCTTTTTACTATTTGTCTATTTGTTGTGTTAGCAGCTCATCCAGAGGGCAGCGCGGAATTATTTTGTATGCTACTAGAGGGGAGACATTTGACAGATAAGAATACATGCAGGAGGCATCTATATCCTTATAGATCAGCACTATGGCAGTAGTTTAGAAAGGATGAGAGTGTGTTTATATCCACTTTAAGCCAATAGGGTGTGCAGTACTGCATTTGGCCAGAGGTGCAGGGGCGCCGGTGACACTCGGAACGCTTCTGAGCCGTTCGGAAATACCAGAAACAACTCGGAAATACTCAGAAATACTCAGTTTCCGAGTGTTTCCGAGCCTTTCCGAGTTCAGCCGCGCTGTCCCCAAGTATTTCCGAGGCTCTCTGGCGCCCCCCACCTCTGGCCACATGCGGTATTGCATGCAATAGAATTCAATGCGGAAAAAATTATCTTTGTTTCCATTGACTTCCATGGGGAAACTTGCTTTGATATGAGAGTGCTTTGGATTACAAGCATTCTCCTGGAACAGATTATGTTCGTAATCCAAGGTTCCACTGTATTTGATCCAGGGTTCCCAGAACTTGTCAAATAGGTCTCGTTTGTCCTGTAAAATCACCGAAAGGCGTTCATTCACCTTGATCCATGACAACTTGTTTTTTACCAAGTCGAAAGGGATCGTGGGATGTCTTCCATGATCTGGCGACTGCTATTTTGGCTGCCGTAAAGATAAAGGTTACAAGTTTCCCTGCCTGTTTAGATGTGTCTTCCACCGGGGTGTCCCAGAAGAGCTTGCTGCAGTGATTTAATTAAGTTCACCTGTGTTAGTGAGAAGATGAAATTATAGAGGCGAATCCAAAAACATTTTACCTTGAGGCAGGACCGCCATAATTTGTTCAGATCTTCTTGCAAGGTTTCCACATCCTGCGGAGAAGTTATTGCCCTGCTTAGCTTAGTATCGTCCGCAATCACAGAGATTGCACTGTCTACCCCATCCTCCAGGTCGTTTATGAACAAATTAAACAGGATTGGTCCCAGCACAGAACCCTGGGGGACCCCACTACCCACCCCTGACCATTCCGAGTTCTCCCCATTTATCACCACCCTCTGAACTCGCCCCTGTAGCTAGTTTTTAATTTATATACTCCCCCTATGGTCCATGACAACGGACCTTACTTTGTACAGTAAACGTTTATGGGGAAATGTGTCAAATGCTTTTGCAAAATCCA
Source organism: Rana muscosa (assembly GCA_029206835.1). Lineage (NCBI taxonomy): Eukaryota > Metazoa > Chordata > Amphibia > Anura > Ranidae > Rana > Rana muscosa. Next base: position 24,408,589 of record CM055128.1, read on the forward strand.
GATACACCACGTCTACGGGCCTTCCTTTATCTAGATCAGGGGTCTCCAAACTTTCTAAACAAAGGGCAAGTTTACGGTCCATCAGACTTTAGGGGGCCAGACTAGGGCCATTGGGAGTAGAAAGTGTCCAGTGGGAGTAAATAATACCATATCTTTGGTGACAGTGGGAGGACTAGTGCCCCATCGTTGGTGTCAATGGAAAGAATTGATGGTGTCAGTAGGAGGAATAGTGCCCCATTGGTGTCAGCAACAAGAATTATGCCCCATTGGATTTGGATGGAATTGTGCCCCAAGGACCGCATTAAGGCACGCAAAGAGCCTCATCCGGCCCCAGGGCCGCAGTTTGGAGACCCCTGATCTAGATGGCAGCTCACCTCCTCATAGAAGGTTAATAGATTTGTTTTTTCAAGAAGAACAATTCTTCATGAATCCATGCTGATTACTGCTAATGATACAGTTTTCATTACTAAAATCTTGTATATAGTCCCTTATCATCCCCTCCAAGAGCTTGCATACTATTGATTAGAGGTCTTCTGATATTGGTTTTTATCTGGCCGACGGCGATATTTAGAAATCGGGGAGGCCGATGGCCGATATATGATGCTGATTTTTGCGGCCGATTTTTTTTAAGGCTGATTTTCTTTTTTTTTACTTCATCTCATAAAATGTAATGCCGCGTACACATGATCATTATTCACGGCGGTTAAAAAACCGCCATGAATAATGACAGGAAAAACGAGGGATCCGCTTGGTTCCCTACACACGGTCGTTTTTCCCGTCATTTTTTCTCTTGACGAGAAAAACGACCGTCTGTGGGCTCCGCGGCAGTGTTTCCCTATGGGAAAACTGCCGCGGAAAAAAATGCTGGAAAAAACGATGGGAAAATTTAGAACATGTTCTAAATTTTCTCGTCGTTTTTTATGCCGTTTTTCTAGACGAGAAAAACGACATAAAGCCCACAGACGATCGTTTTTCTCGGCGAAAAAAAAAATGCAGTTTTTCTCGTCGAGAAAAGCGGTCGTGTGTACGCGGCATAAGGCTCCATGCACACTGGAGCTGATAAACTGCAGTTTATTGCCGTTTGGGCGTTTTTTTAAAAAGCCCATAAACTGCACTCTATGTTAGCCTATGTGTCCATGCACACATTGTCGTTTTTTAGCGTTAATGAGCAGTGCAGTTTATGGGCTTTTTTCTGAACACAAGAAATTTGCGTTCAAAGTGCCGTTTTTCGACAGGGAAAAAACGCCAAAAAAAGCCAAACGCAGATAAACGCACATAAACGCAAAACAGCGTTTCTCTGGCTCTATTCAAAACCAATGGTTCCCTATGGGAGCCCATTGATTTGAATAGAAGTCGCACCGCAAGTCGGATCATCATGATCCGACTTGCGGTGCGACTTGCGTGCTGAGGATGAAGGGGAACCCCACCAAAAAATGAAAAAAAAAATTGGCGTGGGGTTTCCCCTCGGACGATACCAGGCCCTTCGGTCTGGTATGGATTTTAAGGGGAACCCCTACGCCAAAAAAACGGCGTGGGGGTCCCCCCAGAATCCATACCAGACCCTTATCCGAGCACGCAGCCCGGCCGGTAAGGAAAGCGGGTGGGGACGAGCGAGCACCCCCCCTCCTGAACCGTACCAGGCCGTATGCCCTCAACATGGGGGGGTGGGTGCTTTGGGGCACAGAGGTGTCCTGCGGCCCCGCACCCCAAAGCACCCTGTCCCGATGCTGATGAGGACGAGGGCCTCTTCCCAACAACCCTGGCCGTTGGTTGTCGGGGTCTGCGGGCGAGGGGCTTATCGGAATCCGGGAGCCCCCTTTAATAAGGTGGCCCCCAGATCCCGGCCCCTCACCCTATGTGAAAGAGTATGGGGTACATCATACCCCTACCCATTCACCTGGTGGAAAAAAAAATGTCAATAAAAAAACACACTACACAGGTTTTTAAAGTAATTTATTAGGCAGCTCCGGGGGTCTTCTTCCAACTTCGGGGGTCTCTTCTTCTGCTCTCTGGTGTCGTCTCCACACTCTCTGGTTCTTCTCCACGCTCTCCAGTTCTTTCTGCCTTCTGCCGGGCGCCTCCGCTATCTTCTTCCAGCTCTTTTGCTAGCGGGGGCCCGGTCTTCCCCATCTCCTTCTTCCCTCTTCTCTCCACCCGATGTTGACTCGTCGCTCTCTGCCGCTATGATGCCGTGTGTCACAGTCCCGGGGAATGAGGACTATGACGTCATATGGGATCGGGGTCACCGGGTGCCATCACTCGCTCGTCCCCACCCCCTTTCCTGACCGATCAGGCTGCGTGCTCGGATAAGGGTCTGGTATGGATTTTGGGGGTACCCCCATGCCGTTTTTTTCGGCGTAGGGGTTCCCCTTAAAATCCATACCAGATCAAAAAGCCCGGTATCGTCCGAGGGGGAACCCCATGCCAATTATTTTTTTCATTTTTTTGCGGGATTCCCCTTCATTCTCAGTATGCAAGTCGCACCGCAAGTCATATCATGATTATCCGACTTGCGGTGCAACTTCTATTCAAATCAATGGGCTCTCATAGGGAACCATTGGTTTTGAATAGAGCCAGAGAAACGCGGCTGAAAGCTAGCGCCACCATACGTGCATTGACGGCAATACAAAACGCTGATAAAATCTAGTTTTTAAAGCAGCGTTTTCCTGCCAGCAATCTGGCGTTCAAGGTTAAGTTAACCACTTCAATACCATGCACTTGTGCCCCTTCCTGCCCAAGCCAATTTTCAACTTTCTGCGCTGTTGCTGTTTAAATGACAATTGCACGGTCATGCTACGCTGCACCCAAACAGAATTTTTATCTTTTTATTCCCACAAATAGAGCTTTCTTTTGGTGGTATTTGACCGCCTCTGGGGTTTTTAATTTTTGCTATACAAATAAAAAAAGACAGAAAATTTTGAAAAAAATTTAAGTTTTTCTTTTTTTTCTGTTATAAAATTTTGTAAATAAGTAAGTTTTCTCCTTCACTGATAAGGCGGCACTAATAAGGCGGCACTGATAAGGCAGCACCGATGAGTCGGCGCCAATGAGGTGGCACTGACGGGCACTGATATGCGGCACTGATGGGCACTGGTAGGCGGCACTGTTGGGTAGCACTGATATCCAGCACTGATAGGCATTGATAGGCGGCACTGATGGGCACTCATGGGCGGAACTGGTGGGCACTGATTGGCACTAATAGCGACACTGATGGGCATTGAAAGGCTGCAATGGTGGGTACTTATGGGTGGCATTGATAGGCGGCACTGATGGGCACTGATAGGCGGCACTGCTGGGCATTGATACATGGCACTGATGGGCACTAATGGGCACTGACATGCGGCACTGATGGGTATCCCTGGTGGCACTGGCAGGGATTTTGAGTGGGCACAGGTTGGCAGCTGCCTGGGCATTGATTGGCAGCTGCCTTGGCACAGATTGGCATTCCCTGGTGGTCTAGGGGGCATACCTGGTGGTCCAGTGTGGATGCCCATCCCTGGTGGTCCTGGGTGGCATGCTGGTGGTCCTGTGCGGTGATCTAAGGGGGGGCTGCGCTGATAAACTATCAGCACAGACCCCCCCTGTCAGGAGAGCAGCCGATCGGCTCTCCTCTACTCGCGCCTGTCAGGCGCGAGTGAGGAAAAGCCGATCCACAGCTTTTCCTGTTTACATTGTGATCAGCCGTGATTGGACACGGCTGATCACGTGGAAAAGAGCCACCGCACCACCGATCGCCGTGATGCACGCCCCCACGGGCGCGCGGCGGCTGTTATCCTGCAGGACGTCGTATGACACCCAGTCAGGATAACAAAACCATCGCCCGGCCATCATTCTGCTATAGGCCGGGCGGGAAGTGGTTAAGTAATAAAGAAGGGATACAGAAAATTGCTTAAATTAAGCATTTATTAAACAACAGAAGTACAAAACAAGCCTCCAATCAGTGCACTTGTAATGTAATTTAGATAAAAAAACTAACTATGTATCTTAAAAATTACACAAAAACAGGTGAGGTAATCAAAACTTTTGAAAGAAATCAACGTAATCAACAGCAATAGATAATGCCCATTTCTGAGGTAAGTTTGTAAACAATACAAAAGTGCACATTATCTTTAGTTTAAGGCCCCATGTACACGGGACGCTGGTGCAAACTCTGCTGAACAAATTTTTTTAAAAGCTGAAACTGGCGTTTAGAAACGCCCGTTTTGCCGCGATTGCTTGCCGCGTTTAGCAGCGTTTTACCGCGTTTGCGTCTATAAGCGTTTTGTTAAGAAACATCATAAGACCCTCCCTAAGCTCAAAAAACAGTATTAACAATTTCTGCCATTTTGTGAGACCAGAGTGAGTAGCAGCAGCTGAGAGAGCAGCAGTGTAGTTGTATTTAGCGTGTCACTTGCCACATCACCTGCCACAAGCTGTGGATTGTCCACCTAGCCACGTCACCTGCCACAAGTTGTGAATTGTTCACTTGCCACGTCACCTGCCACGTCACCTGGCCACAAGTTGTGGATTGTCCACTTGCCACGTCACCTGGCCACGTCACCTGCCACAAGTTGTGGATTGTCCACAATGCAATGCAAGCAATTACAGCTTTTTTTTATTTTTTAACGTTTTTTTATCATTTGCCATCATTTTTGAGATTTCTAATGTTAAAAAATAGGTCACCTTTAAAAACACTTATAAACTAAAATGCGGCTAAACGCGGGTACCGCGTCTGAACTAATTTTTTTGCTGTCAGAAAAACTAGGTTAAACGCAACTGCATATCAACGGCAATAAACGAGTCTGTGTACATGGGTCACATATGATAACATTGATGAGTTCAGGGGCAATTAAAAAAAGTGTCCAACTGCCTCTGAACGCGAGTTTAACAGCGTCCCGTGTACATGGGGCCTTATGCCGCGTACACACGATCACTTTTCTCATCTGGAAAAATTAATTATTTTTCTCTTGGACGAGAAAAACGGCCGTGTGTAGGCTCTCCAGCATTTTTCCCGACAAGAAAAACGGCGAGAATCACGACGAGAAAAATTAGAACATGCTCTAATTTTTCTCGTTGCGAATCACGGCATTTTTTTCCTCTGCAGTTTTCCCATAGGGAAACACTGCTAGGGAGCCTACACACGGCCGGTTTTCTCGCCCAAGAGAAAACATGTCGTGAAAAACGGCCGTGTGTAGGGGATCAAGCTGGTCCTCGTTTTTCCCGTCGGGTTTCACGGTGGTGTTTTTACCGCCGTGAAACTCGATCGTGTGTACACGGCATTAGGCTTTTTAGCTTCAGTTCCAGTCCCTGATTCTCTTCTTCTTTACCCACATCCATAAAAGTTCTCTTAGTACTCCCAGCTTAAGAGCTTCAGGTTGTAGTTCAGGAAACATAATCTTTCTGCATTTTCTCCTGTGAGCCTGCTCCTCTTCTTGTCATAGATGATCCCAATCTCACCGAATACTCTTCCACTGGGAACAGACGAGGCAGGTGGACAGAGGTGGCTGTGAAGGAGGAGGGGGGGTACAGAGAGGTGGCTGTGGAGCATAGGGGGTACACAAAGAGGTGGCTGTGGGGGAGGGGGTACAGAGAGGTGGCTGTGGAGGAGCGGGTTACAGAGAGGTGGCTGTGGAGGAGGGGGGTACAGAGAGGTGGCTGTGGAGCATAGGGGGTACACAAAGAGGTGGCTGTGGGGGAGGGGGTACAGAGAGGTGGCTGTGGAGGAGCGGGTTACAGAGAGGTGGCTGTGGAGGAGGGGGGTACAGAGAGGTGGCTGTGGAGGAGGGGGTACAGAGAGGTGGCTGTGGAGGAGGGGGGTACAGAGAGGTGGCTGTGGAGGAGGGGGTACAGAGAGGTGGCTGTGGAGGAGGGGGTACAGAGAGGTGGATGTAGAGGAGGGGGGTACAGAGAGGTGGCTGTGTGGAGGAGGGGGGTACAGAGAGGTGGCTGTGTGGAGGAGGGGGGTACAAAGAGGTGGCTGTGGAGGAGGGGGGTACAAAGAGGTGGCTGTGGAGGAGGGGGGTACAGAGAGGTGGCTGTGGAGGAGGGGGGTACAGAGAGGTATCTGTGGAGGAGGGGTATACAGAAAGGTAGCTGTGGAGGAGGGGGGTACAGAGAGGTATCTGTGGAGGAGGGGGGTACAGAGAGGTATCTGTGGAGGAGGGGGATACAGAGAGGTAGCTGTGGAGGAGGGGGGGGTACAGAGAGGTAGCTGTGGAGGAGGGGGGGTACAGAGAGGTATCTGTGGAGGAGGGGGGTACAGAGAGGTAGCTGTGGAGGAGGGGGGTACAGAGAGGTAGCTGTGGAGGAGGGGGGTACAGAGAGGTAGCTGTGCAGGAGGAGGGGGTACAGAGAGGTGGCTGTGGAGAAGGGGGGTACAGAGAGGTGGCTGTGGAGGAGGGGGTACAGAGAGATGACTGTGGAGGAGGAGGGGTACAGAGAGGTATCTGTGGAGGAGGGGGGTACAGAGAGGTAGCTGTGGAGGAGGGGGGTACAGAGAGGTAGCTGTGCAGGAGGAGGGGGTACAGAGAGGTGGCTGTGGAGAAGGGGGGTACAGAGAGGTGGCTGTGGAGGAGGGGTGTACAGAGAGGTGACTGTGGAGGAGGGGGGGTACAGAGAGGTGGCTGTGGAGGAGGGGGTTACAGAGAGGTGGCTGTGGAGGAGGGGGGGTACAGAGAGGTGGCTGTGGAGGAGGGGGGGTACAGAGAGGTGGGTGTGGAGGAGGGGGGTACAGAGAGGTGGCTGTGGAGGAGGGGGGTACAGAGAGGTGGCTATGGATGAGGGGGGATACAGAGAGGTGGCTATGGAGGAGAGGGGGTACAGAGAGGTGGCTGTGGAGGGGGGGGTACACAAAGAGGTGGCTGTGGAGGAGGGGGTTACAGAGAGGTGGCTGTGGAGGAGGGGGTTACAGAGAGGTGGCTGTGGAGGAGGGGGTTACAGAGAGGTGGCTGTGGAGGAGGGGGTACAGAGAGGTGGCTGTGGAGGAGGGGGGGTACAGAGAGGTGGCTGTGGAGGAGGGGGGTACAGAGAGGTATCTGTGGAGGAGGGGGTACAGAGAGGTATCTGTGGAGGAGGGGGGGGTACAGAGAGGTAGCTGTGGAGGAGGGGCGTATAGAGAGGTAGCTGTGGAGGAGGGGGGGTACAGAGAGGTAGCTGTGCAGGAGGAGGGGGTACAGAGAGGTGGCTGTGGAGGAGGGGGGGTACAGAGAGGTGGCTGTGGAGAAGGGGGGTACAGAGAGGTGGCTGTGAAGAAGGGGGGGTACAGAGAGGTGGCTGTGGAGGAGGGGGGTACAGAGAGGTGACTGTGGAGGAAGGGAGGGTACAGAGAGGTGGCTGTGAAGAAGGGGGGGGTACAGAGAGGTGACTGTGGAGGAGGGGGTTACAGAGAGGTGGCTGTGGAGGAGGGGGGGTACAGAGAGGTGGCTGTGTGGAGGAGGGGGGTACAGAGAGGTGGCTGTTGAGGAGGGGGGTACAGAGAGGTGACTGTGGAGGAAGGGAGGGTACAGAGAGGTGAGAGGTATCTGTGGAGGAGGGGGGTACAGAGAGGTATCTGTGGAGGAGGGGGGTACAGAGAGGTAGCTGTGGAGGGGGGGTACAGAGAGGTAGCTGTGGAGGAGGGGGGTACAGAGAGGTAGCTGTGGAGAAGGGGGGTACAGAGAGGTGGCTGTGGAGGAGGGGAGTACAGAGAGGTGACTGTGGAGGAGGGGAGGGTACAGAGAGGTGGCTGTGAAGAAGGGGGGTTACAGAGAGGTGACTGTGGAGGAGGGGGTTACAGAGAGGTGGCTGTGGAGGAGGGGGGGTACAGAGAGGTGGCTGTGGAGGGGGGGTACACAAAGAGGTGGCTGTGGAGGAGGGGGGTACAGAGAGGTGGCTGTGAAGGAGAGGGTACAGAGAGGTGGCTGTGTGGAGGAGGGGGGTACAGAGAGGTGGCTGTGTGGAGGAGGGGGGTACAGAGAGGTGGCTGTGTGGAGAAGGGGGGTACAGAGAGGTGGCTGTGGAGGAGGGGGGTACAGAGAGGTGGCTGTGGAGGAGGGGGGTACAGAGAGGTATCTATAGAGGAGGGGGGTACAGAGAAGTATCTGTGGAGGAGGGGGGTACAGAGAGGTATCTGTGGAGGAGGGGGGTACAGAGAGGTATCTATGGAGGAGGGGGGTACAGAGAAGTATCTGTGGAGGAGGGGGGTACAGAGAGGCATCTGTGGAGAAGGGGGGGTACAGAGAGGTAGCTGTGCAGGAGGAGGGGGTACAGAGAGGTGGCTGTGGAGAAGGGGGGGGTACAGAGAGGTGGCTGTGGAGGAGGGGGGTACAGAGAGGTGACTGTGGAGGAGGGGAGGGTCAGAGAGGTGGCTGTGAAGAAGGGGGGGGGTACAGAGAGGTGGCTGTGGAGGAGGGGGGTACAGAGTGGTGGCTGTGGAGGAGGGGGGGGGTACAGAGAGGTGGCTGTGTGGAGGAGGGGGTTACAGAGAGGTGGCTGTGGAGGAGGGGGGTACAGAGAGGTATCTGTGGAGGAGGGGGGTACAGAGAGGTGAGAGGTATCTGTGGAGGAGGGGGGTACAGAAAGGTATCTGTGGAGGAGGGGGGTACAGAGAGGTAGCTGTGGAGGAGGGCGGGTACAGAGAGGTAGCTGTGCAGGAGGAGGGGGTACAGAGAGGTGGCTGTGGAGAAGGCGGGGTACAGAGAGGTGGCTGTGGAGGAGGGGGGTACAGAGAGGTGACTGTGGAGGAGGGGAGGGTACAGAGAGGTGGCTGTGAAGAAGGGGGGTACAGAGAGGTGACTGTGGAGGAGGGGGTTACAGAGAGGTGACTGTGGAGGAGGGGGTTACAGAGAGGTGGCTGTGGAGGAGGGGGGTACAGAGAGGTGGCTGTGGAGGAGGGGGGTACAGAGAGGTGGCTGTGGAGGAGGGGGGTACAGAGAGGTGGCTATGGAGGAGGGGGGGTACAGAGAGGTGGCTATGGAGGAGAGGGGGTACAGAGAGGTGGCTTTGGAGGGGGTTACAGAGAGGTGGCTGTGGAGGAGGGGGGTACAGAGAGGTGGCTGTGGAGGAGGGGGGTACAGAGAGGTATCTGTGGAGGAGGGGGGTACAGAGGTAGCTGTGGAGGAGGGGGGGTACAGAGAGGTAGCTGTGGAGGAGGGGGGTACAGAGAGGTAGCTGTGCAGGAGGAGGGGGTACAGAGAGGTGGATGTGGAGGAGGGGGATACAGAGAGGTGGCTGTGTGGAGGAGGGGGGTACAGAGAGGTGGCTGTGTAGAGGAGGGGGTACAGCGAGGTGGCTGTGGAGGAGGGGGGTACAGAGAGGTATCTGTGGAGGAGGGAGGGGGGGTACAGAGAGGTATCTGTGGAGGAGGGGGGTACAGAGAGGTATCTGTGGAGGAGGGGGGTACAGAGAGGTAGCTGTGGAGGAGGAGGGGGTACAGAGAGGTGGCTGTGGAGAAGGGGGGTACAGAGAGGTGGCTGTGGAGGAGGGGGGTACAGAGAGGTGACTGTGGAGGAGGGGAGGGTACAGAGAGGTGGTTGTGAAGAAGGGGGGGTACAGAGAGGTGACTGTGGAGGAGGGGGTTACAGAGAGGTGGCTGTGGAGGAGGGGGGGTACAGAGAGGTGGCTGTGGAGGAGGGGGGTACAGAGAGGTGGCTGTGAAGGAGGGGGTACAGAGATGTATCTGTGGAGGAGGGGGGTACAGAGAGGTGGCTGTGGAGGGGGGGTACACAAAGAGGTGGCTGTGGAGGAGGGGGTTACAGAGAGGTGGCTGTGGAGGAGGGGTGTACAGAGAGGTGGCTGTAGATGGGGGGGGGGGTACAGAGAGCTGGCTGTGGAGGAGGGGGGGTACAGAGAGGTGGCTGTGGAGGAGGGGGGGGTACAGAGAGGTGGCTGTGTGGAGGAGGGGGGTACAGAGAGGTGACTGTGGAGGAAGGGAGGGTACAGAGAGGTGGCTGTGAAGAAGGGGGGGTACAGAGAGGTAACTGTGGAGGAGGGGGTTACAGAGAGGTGGCTGTGGAGGAGGGGGGTACAGAGGGGTGGCTGTGTGGAGGAGGGGGGTACAGAGAGGTGGCTGTGGAGGAGGGGGGTACAGAGAGGTATCTGTGGAGGAGGGGGGTACAGAGAGGTATCTGTGGAGGAGGGGGGTATAGAGAGGTATCTGTGGAGGAAAGGGGTACAGAGAGGTAGCTGTGAAGGAGGGGGGGTACAGAGAGGTAACTGTGGAGGAGGGGTACAGAGAGGTAGCTGTGCAGGAAGAGGGGGTACAGAGAGGTGGCTGTGGAGAAGGGGGGTACAGAGAGGTGACTGTGGAGGAGGGGAGGGTACAGAGAGGTGGCTGTGAAGAAGGGGGGTTACAGAGAGGTGACTGTGGAGGAAGGGGTTACAGAGAGGTGGCTGTGGAGGAGGGGGAGTACACAAAGAGGTGGCTGTGGAGGAGGGGGTTACAGAGAGGTGGTTGTGGAGGAGGGGGGTACAGAGAGGTGGCTGTGTGGAGGAGGGGGTACAGAGAGGTGGCTGTGTGGAGGAGGGGGGTACAGAGAGGTGGCTGTGTGGAGGAGGGGGGTACAGAGAGGTGGCTGTGGAGGAGGGGGGTACAGAGAGGTGGCTGTGTGGAGGAGGGGGGTACAGAGAGGTGGCTGTGTGGAGGAGGGGGGTACAGAGAGGTGGCTGTGGAGGAGGGGGGTACAGAGAGGTGGCTGTGGAGGAGGGGGTACAGAGAGGTATCTGTGGAGGAGGGGGGTACAGAGAAGTATCTGTGGAGGAGGGGGGTACAGAGAGGTATCTGTGGAGGAGGGAGGGTACAGAGAGGTAGCTGTGGAGGAGGGGGGTACAGAGAGGTAGCTGTGGAGAAGGGGGGTACAGAGAGGTAGCTGTGCAGGAGGAGGGGGTACAGAGAGGTGGCTGTGGAGAAGGGGGGTACAGAGAGGTATCTGTGGAGGAGGGGGGTACAGAGAGGTATCTGTGGAGGAGGGGGGTACAGAGAGGTATCTGTGGAGAAGGGGGGTACAGAGAGGTAGCTGTGGAGGAGGGCGGGTACAGAGAGGTAGCTGTGCAGGAGGAGGGGGTACAGAGAGGTGGCTGTGGAGAAGGGGGGGTACAGAGAGGTGGCTGTGGAGGAGGGGGGTACAGAGAGGTGACTGTGGAGGAGGGGAGGGTACAGAGAGGTGGCTGTGAAGAAGGGGGGTACAGAGAGGTGACTGTGGAGGAGGGGGTTACAGAGAGGTGGCTGTGGAGGAGAAGGGGGTTCAGAGAGGTGGCTGTGGAGGAGTGGGTTCAGAGAGGTGGCTATGGAGGAGGGGGGTACAGAGAGGTGGCTATGGAGGAGAGGGGGTACAGAGAGGTGGCTGTGGAGGGGGGGTTACAGAGAGGTGGCTGTGGAGGAGGGGGGTACAGAGAGGTGGCTGTGGAGGAGGGGGGTACAGAGATGTAGCTGTGGAGGAGGGGGGGTACAGAGAGGTAGCTGTGGAGGAGGGGGGGTACAGAGAGGTAGCTGTGCAGGAGGAGGGGGTACAGAGAGGTGACTGTGGAGGAGGGGGGTACAGAGAGGTGGCTGTGGAGGAGGGGGGGTACAGAGAGGTGACTGTGGAGGAGGGGGGTACAGAGAGGTGGCTGTGGAGGAGGGGGTACAGAGAGGTGGCTGTGTAGAGGAGGGGGGTACAGAGAGGTGGTTGCGAAGGAGGGGGTACAGAGAGGTGGCTGCGGAGGAGGGGGGTACAGAGAGGTATCTGTGGAGGAGGGGGGTACAGAGAGGTATCTGTGGAGGAGGGGGGGTACAGAGAGGTAGCTGTGAAGGAGGGGGGGTACAGAGAGGTAGCTGTGAAGGAGGGGGGGTACAGAGAGGTAGCTGTGGAGGAGGAGGGGGTACAGAGAGGTGGCTGTGGAGAAGGGGGGGTACAGAGAAGTGGCTGTGGAGGAGGGGGGTACAGAGAGGTGACTGTGGAGGAGGGGGGTACAGAGAGGTGGCTGTGGAGGAGGGGGGGTACAGAGAGGTGACTGTGGAGGAGGGGGGTACAGAGAGGTGGCTGTGGAGGAGGGGGTACAGAGAGGTGGCTGTGGAGGAGGGGGGTACAGAGAGGTGGCTGTGGAGGAGGGGGTACAGAGAGGTGGCTGTGGAGGAGGGGGGTACAGAGAGGTGGCTGTGAAGAAGGGGGGTACAGAGAGGTGACTGTGGAGGAGGGGTTACAGAGAGGTGGCTGTGGAGGAGGGGGGGTATAGAGAGGTGGCTGTGGGGGAGGGGGGTACAGAGAGTTGGCTGTGGAGGAGGGGGTACAGAGAGGTGGCTGTGGAGGAGGGGGGTACAGAGAGGTGGCTGTGGAGGAGGGGGTACAGAGAGGTGGCTGTGGAGGAGGGGGGTACAGAGAGGTGGCTGTGAAGAAGGGGGGGTACAGAGAGGTGACTGTGGAGGAGGGGGTTACAGAGAGGTGGCTGTGAAGGAGGGGGGGTATAGAGAGGTGGCTGTGGGGAAGGGGGTACAGAGAGGTGGCTGTGTGGAGGAGGGGGATACAGAGATGTGGCTGTGGAGGAGGGGGGGGGGTACAGAGAGGTGGCTGTGGAGGAGGGGGTACAGAGAGGTGGCTGTGGAGGAGGGGGGTACAGAGAGGTGGCCGTGGGGGAGGGGGTACAGAGAGGTGGCTGTGGAGGAGGGGGGTACAGAGAGGTGGCTGTGGAGGAGGGGGGTACAGAGAGGTGGCTGTGGAGGAGGGGGGTACAGAGAGGTGGCTGCGGGGGAGGGGGTACAGAGAGGTGGCTGTGAAGGAGGGGGGTACAGAGAGGTGGCTGTGGAGGAGGGGGGTACAGAGAGGTGGCTGTGGAGGAGGGGGTACAGAGAGGTGGCTGTGGAAGAGGGGGGTACAGAGAGGTGGCTTTGGAGGAGCAGGATACAGAGAGGTGGCTGTGGAGCAGGGGCGGGGGTACAGAGAGGTAGCTGTGGAGGAGGGGGGTACAGAGAGGTAGCTGTGGAGGAGGGGGGTACAGAGAGGTAGCTGTGGAGGAGGGGGGGTACAGAGAGGTAGCTGTGGAGGAGGAGGGGGTACAGAGAGGTGGCTGTGGAGAAGGGGGGTACAGAGAGGTGGCTGTGGAGGAGGGGGGTACAGAGAGGTGACTGTGGAGGAGGGGGGTACAGAGAGGTGGCTGTGGAGGAGGGGGGTACAGAGAGGTGACTGTGGAGGAGGGGGTACAGAGAGGAGGCTGTGGAGGAGGGGGGTACAGAGAGGTGGCTGTGGAGGAGGGGGTACAGAGAGGTGGCTGTGGAGGAGGGGGTACAGAGAGGTGGCTGTGGAGGAGGGGGGTACAGAGAGGTGGCTGTGAAGAAGGGGGGGTACAGAGAGATGACTGTGGAGGAGGGGGTTACAGAGAGGTGGCTGTGGAGGAGGGGGGTTATAGAGAGGTGGCTGTGGGGGAGGGGGTACAGAGAGGTGGCTGTGTGGAGGAGGGGGATACAGAGAGGTGGCTGTGGAGGAGGGGCGGGGGTACAGAGAGGTGCATAACTAGACAGAACCAGAACAAAGATGCCACTCCTAGACCCAATTGCATTCTAATGGTCACATAGATGTATTTGGGACGGGTGAGTAGTGAATACACTTTCAATGATTTGGAATGCTATCTATCATTAGTTCAATAGGGGTGTGAGAGTCAGTCCCATCGTGATCACTGGATCAATACTGCTGGTTGTTCTGCAAGGACAGAAAGGTTCAAAAATTAGCAGATCGGCCGTGAGTGGCAGATCTGCACACACACTCTGGTTGGAATGTAGATAGAGCAAGCATATCAGAGAGGTGGCTGTAATTTGCATAATAATCGGCTGATGCCGATTTCTTAAAAAATGACAAATATCATTCGGCCTCTACTATTGATGTTGGGCTAACTGGTCTGTAGTTCCCAGAGATGTATTTTGGGCCCTTTTTAAATATTGATGCTACATTGGCTTTTCTCCGATCAGCTGGTACCATTCCAGTCAGTGGACTGTCAGTAAAAATTAGGAACAATGGTCTGGCAATTACTTGACTGAGTTCCCTAAGTACCCTCGGGTGCAAACCATCTGATCCCGGTGATTTATTAATGTTGTGTTTTCCAAGTCTATTCCTAATTCTGTCCTCTGTTAGCCATGAGGGTGCTTCCTGTGACGTGTCATGAGGACAAACACTGCAGTTTTGGTTACTGGAGCCCCCCGATTCCCTCATGAAGACTGAGGAGAAGAATAAATTCAATACCTTCGTCATCTCCCCATCCTTTGTAACCAGATGTCCTTCCTCATTCTTAATGGGGCCAATATTGTCTGTCCTCCCCTTTTTTACTGTTTATATACTTAAAGAATTTCTTGGGATTTTTTTTTCTCTCCTCCGCTTTGTGTCTTTCGTGTTTTATCTTAGCCGCCCTAATTGTACCCTTACATTTCTTTTTGCATTCTTTGTAAAGTCTGAATGCTGATGATGATCCCTCAGCCTTGTATTTTTTGATGGCCTTCTCATTTGCTTTTATATGCATTTTTACATTGGAGTTAAGCCATCCAGGACTTTTGTTCCTATATCCCAATGGGATCCATTGGCTAATGCCCATATTTAATATGCTCTTAAAGCAAACCCATCTCTCCTCCGTGTTCTTTGTTCTTAACATTTTATCCCAATTTATATCTTCTAGCAAGGTTCGTAGTTTAGGGAAGTTTGCTCTTTTGAAATTCAGTGTCTTTGTATTTCCCTTATGTTTCCTATTTGTGTGGTTTATATTGAAGCTAATTGACCTGTGATCGCTGTTTCCTAAATTGCCCCTTATTTCCACATCCCTGATCAGGTCTGTATTGTTGGTAATCAATAGGTCTAGTAATGCTTTGTTTCTAGTTGGTGCGTCTACCATCTCACCCATGAAATTGTCCTGCAAGACATTTAGGAACTGGCGAGCCTTAGATGAATGCGTGGTTCCCTCCGCCAACTCCAAATGTTTCAAATACACTTCAATAAGCAACCGGTGTGATGGGGGATAAGGAAGGGACGAAGCTTTATTGAAAGGACAAAGACATATAAGGGAGAGTGGGGGAGGGGGAAATCTTCAGACGTTCTTTTCCTCCTTGAAGTCCATCAAGGTATAGTCTCTGAGCAGACTGTGGACCAGTCTGCGAAATTCCTCAATGGACATCCTCTCCCGCTAGTGGATGAAGCCACCAGTGTGTATCCACAAGGTGGCAGCAGAGTGACGGTGATGTATGTATGGTAATATAGGGGGCGCAACACCAGTGTGTATCCACAAGGTGGCAGCAGAATGACAGTGATGTATGTATAGTAATATAGGGGGTGCACCACCAGTGTGTATCCACAAGTTGGCAGCAGAGTGACGGTGATGTATGTATGGTTATATGGGGGGGGGGAAAACACCAGTGTGTATCCTCAAGGTGGCAGCAGAGTGACGATGATGCATGTATGATAATATAGGGGGGGCACCGCCAGTGTGTATCCACAAGGTGGCAGCAGAGTGACGATGATGCATGTATGGTTATATGGGGGGGAAAAAAACACCAGTGTGTATCCACAAGGTGGCAGCAGAGTGACGATGATGCATGTATGATAATATAGGGGGGGCACCGCCAGTGTGTATCCACAAGGTGGCATCAGAGTGACGATGATGCATGTATGATAATATAGGGGGGGGCACCGCCAGTGTGTATCCACCAGGTGGAAGCAGAGTGATGGTGATGTACGTATGTTAAAGCGGAGCCCTGCCGATTTATTTATTTTATTTTTTTTTGCAGCTGCTGACTTTTAACCACTTCAGCCCCGGACCATTTGGCTGGCCAAAGAGCACTTTTTGTGATTCGGTACTGCATCGCTTTAACTGACAATTGCGCGGTCATGCTACGTGGCTCCGGAACAAAATTGACGTCCTTTTTTGTTCACAAATAGAGCTTTCTTTTGGTGGTATTTGATCATCTCTGCGGTTTTTATTTTTTTCGCTATAAACAAAAAAAGAGCAACAATTTTGAAAAAAAAGCAATGTTTTTTACTTTTTGCTATAATAAATATCCCCAAAAAATATACAAAAAATAGTTTTTTTTCCTTAGTTTAGGCCGATACGTATTCTTCTACATATTTTTGGTAAAAAAAATTGCAATAAGCGTTTATTGATTGGTTTGCGCAAAAGTTATAGCGTCTACAAAATAGGGGGCTGTTTTATGCCATTTTTATTAATAATTTTTTTTTTTTACTAGTAATGGCGGCGATCTGCGATTTTTATCGTCACTGCGACATTATGGCGGACACATCGGACACTTTTGGCGCTATTTTGGGACCTTTCACATTTACACAGGGATCAGTGCTATAAATATGCACTTATTACTGTGTAAATGTCACTGGCAGTGAAGGGGGTTAACCAGGAGGGGGCGCTGAAGGGGTTAAGTGTGTCCTAAGGATGTGTTCTAACTGTAGGGGGGATGGGCTACGCGTGACACGACACTGATCACCGCTTCCGATTACAGGTGGCAGCAGAGGGACAGTGATGTATGTACGTTAATATAGGGGGCCCACCACCAGTGGGTATTCCCAAGGTGGCAGCAAAGTGACGGTGATGTTGTATGGTAATATAGGGGGGGGGGCACCGCCAGTGTGTATCCACCAGGTGGAAGCAGAGTGATGGTGATGTATGTATGTATGTTAAAGCGGAGCTCCGCCGATTTTATTTTATTTACCAATGTGTATCCACAAGGTGGCAGCAGGGTGACGGTGATGCTGATGCTGAATGAGAGGTTATATAGGGGGCACACCACCAGTGTGTATCCACAAGATGGCAGTAGAGTGATGGTGATGTATGTATGGTAATATAGGGGGCGCAACACCAGTGTGTATCCACAAGATGGCAGCAGATTGACAGTGATGTATGTATGGTAATACAGGCATACCCCGCTTTAAAGTGGTTGTAAACCCAACCACACAACTTGCACCTACAGGTAAGCCTAGATTTAGGCTGCATTCACACCTGAGCGTTTTGTAGCCTGAAGCCTGAAGCTACAAAACGCTAGAGGGGAAAAAATCCATTATTCTCTATGGAGATGGTTCACATCTTCACTCCAAAACGCCTGAAGCCGAACGCCTGAAGCTCAAACAAGTTCTGGACCCTTTTTGGTCACGCGAATCGGGCAGATTTGGGCGTTTTTCTGCATTTTACATTGGTGACCCTTGGACCTGTACAAAATCGTGGCAAAAAGGCGGTAAAAAAAGGCGGTAAAAACCGCTGCAAAATCACGGTAAAATTGCGCGACTTTCTGCCTGAAAATGCCATGTTTAGGTGTGAATGCGGCCTAAGGCTTACCTGTAGGTGCAAGAAATATCTCCTTAACCTACACGGTTAAGGAGATATTTGCAGAAACCCCTGCACCGATGTCTACGGCGCATGCACACCGTAGACAACGGCGCAGGCGCACTGAGCGGTGCCAGTTTTCTGAATGGAAGAATGCCGGCTTCGCGCGCATGCGTGTGACGTCATCGCCGCTCCGGCCAATCACAGCGCCGGAGCGGCGATACACGGACGGGACATCGAGGCAAGATGGCGGCGGAGGGGATCGAGGAGCAGTTTGGGGGCTTCGATCTCAGGTAAGTCATTCATAATGAGCTAGTATGCTATGCATACTAGCTCATTATGCCTTTCTTTTGCAGGGTTTTAAAAAAATAAAAAATACCGGGTTTACTTCCTCTTTAAGTACACTCACTTTACATGCACTCGCGAGTAAGGACATACCCGTGAGTGTATGTAAAGTGGCTCTCAAGCTAAAGCTGCAGCTGAGTAATCCGTGCACGGATAGTTCAGATTCCCCGCTACTTGGAAAAACACTCCCTGACCCCCCCTCCCCCCCACTATAGTCCCTGACACCCACACTACAGCCCCTGACACCCCAGAAGTGAAAAAAGGTATTGCTTCACTTTAAGTACATTTTCATTTACATACATGCTCTGGTCCCATTGTGTACTTAAAAGTGGGGTATGGCTGTATAGGGGGCCCAACACCAGTGTGTATCCACAAGGTGGTAGCAGGGTGATGGTAATGTATGTATGGTAATATAGGGGGCGCACCACCAGTGTGTATCCACAAGGTGGTAGCAGGGTGATGGTAATGCATGTATGGTAATATAGGGGGCGCACCACCAGTGTGTATCCACAAGGTGGCAGCAGAGTGATGGTGATCATGCATGTATGGTAATATAGGAGGGGAACACCAGTAGTGCACGTCCACAAGGTGGCAGTAGAGGGACAGTGATGTATGTGTGTTAAAGCGGAGGTTCCGCGGTCCATACATTTTTATTTTTTATATGCATTCTATGCAAGAACGTATGCATTGTAATTACTCACTTCTTCCGCGCTGGTAAAGATCCCCTGTCCGTTTTGCGATAAAAAAACACTTTATATAATGTTTCCTGCATTTCCCATTTTGCTTGTGGGCATCTTGAAGCCCACAAGCATATTCTTCCAGGTAGCGATGAATGCTTGACTCCCAGCATTCATTGCGGTATCTCGCGCATGTGCAGTGTTGATGGCGAGCAGCGCCGTCAACACTTCCTGGTTGCCATCACAACGGGCATCAACAGTTAAAGTACACGCCCAGTTGTGATGCCATTCAACCAAAAAGAAACAGCGCTCTCGTCACGTGACCGGGTAGACGAGTCAGGTGACGATTAAATTATCGTGATGTTTGGAAGGAAGGCGTAACTATATTACTCCTGGGAAGCAGGACAGTTTGCTCCCAGGAGACATTGCAGGACAATGTCACAGAAAAGGACACGCCTACTCCCGCGGGAGGAAATCCCGGAAGTAGGAATAAAGAAACAAGAATAAAGAAAACTGCACAGAAAAAAAAAAGGTTAGTCTTTTAGTTATATACACGCAAAGAGGGACTGTTGACACAAAACTTCAAAATGTGGGTGAACCTCCGCTTTAATATAAAGGGCACACCGCTAGTGTATGTCCACAAGGTGGCAGTAGATTAATGGTGATGTATGTAATATGGGGCGCAGCGCCAGTGTGTATCTGCAAGGTGGCAGCAGAGTGACGGTGATGTTGTATGTATAATAATAAATGTGTGCACTGCCAGTGTATGTCCACACGATGGCAGCAGAGTGACAGTGATTAGGTATGGTAATATAGGGGGCGCATCACCAGTGTGTATCCACAAGGTGGCAGCAGAGTGACGTGATCACGCATCTATACTAATATAGGGGGCACACCAGTAGTGCACGTCCACAAGGTGGCAGTAGAGGGACAGTGATGTATGTATGGTAATATAGGGGATGCACCACCAGTGTATGTCCACAAGGTGGCAATAGAGTGACGGTGATGTATGTATGGTAATATCGGGGGAGACCTGCCAGTTTTGTTGAAAAATATACTTTATTTAATATAAAATATATAAAAAACAAAAGTTATCACCTCATGCATGACGCCGCCTTCCCCCGCATTGACCGAGACACATTACCAAATGTGCGGCACAATGTCTGATGTGCAGTGCCTGAGTTAGACCCGTCCCGCACGGCACCGTGACTACAACAAAGCATGCAGCAAACGTTTCAAACTCAATTCAGTAAGCAACGGGTGTGATGGGGGATAAGGAAGGGACGAGGCTTCAATGAAAGGACAAAGACACATAAGGGAGAGTGGGGGAGGGGGAAATCTTCAGACGTTCTTTTCCTCCTTGAAGTCCATCAAGGTATAGTCTCTGAGCAGACTGTGGACCAGTCTGCGAAATTCCTCAATGGACATCCTCTCCTGCTAGTGGATGAAGCCACCAAGTGTGTATCCACAAGGTGGCAGCAGAATGACGGTAATGTATGTATGGTAATATAGGGGGCGCAACACCAGTGTGTATCCACAAGGTGGCAGCAGAATGACAGTGATGTATGTATAGTAATATAGGGGGTGCACCACCAGTGTTTATCCACAAGGTGACAGCAGAGTGATGGTGATCATGCATGTATGGTAATATAGGAGGGGAACACCAGTAGTGCACGTCCACAAGGTGGCAGTAGAGGGACAGTGATGTATGTGTGTTAATATAAAGGGCACACCGCCAGTGTATGTCCACAAGGTGGCAGCAGATTAATGGTGATGTATGTATGGTAATATGGGGCACAGCGCCAGTGTGTATTTACAAGGTGGCAGCAGAGTGACGATGATGTAGGCTATTGTAATATAGGGGAAGTACCACCAGTAGCAGATTGACAGTGATGCTGAATGAGAGGTAATATAGGGGGCACACCGCCAGTGTGTATCCACAAGGTGGTAGCAGAGTGACGGTGATGTATGTATGTTAATATAGCAGGTGCACCACCATTGTGTATATAGATATATACACATTTATTAGGACTATACCACCCTGGGGAGCTCCTTATAATATATATTCATAAGGAATATACCTCCCAGGGGTGGCGGAGAGCTTTATTATATATATATTTATTAGTAGGATACGTAGGGCTGCACCGGACCACAGAAGTAGAACAGAGCCAGCAGTGGGATTTGAACCCTGGTCTCCCGATCAATGCAAGGGCCAAGTCATGTAATAAATCTGTGAGCCACAAGCAAGTTGGATATCTCTGGGCAGGTTCTTGTTTATGTGTAAGGAAAAATACTGCGCAAGTCAGAATGTGAATAAATATAAATAACACCACTAATGATATAAAAGTGGCCGCTGCTGCAACTAAAAAATGTGGATATGCACAATTAAAGATATGGTAAATAGGTAACAGTTGCGCTGCGTAATATAGGCACTATCCTGACACCTATTAGTTAACTATTGTTAGTGACACGGTTGATAATGCCCACATCCTATATAAAAAAATTATGTGATAACAATATAACCTGGTGACCTATGATAGTAACCATATGACACTCAAATAACAATGTAAATTAATATGATGCATCCTCGAGAGAGATGTGATTGGCAGGATATCTAGTAACCTGAAGGAGGTGGAGTTATAGAATCAGCATTAATCTTTGACACAGCCTTTAAGATTTGGTTTACGTTTATAATATCCCATGGGTGACCCTCACATAACTGTGATTGCCTTATTATGGGGTATGTGTCACTATTCATGTGCTAATTATTTAATTTTTTCATTCTGTTGTTCATTTTCCTTTATCCATTTAAAATCTCGTTAGATATTTTAAGATATTTTTCATTGCAGTCAGCATGAGTGCGAGTGTGGTTGAAGGATTCCCACTGATCGGTGGCGAACCGTTGTGGGGGGGCCATTCTGGCCTCCCATGATGTTTTGGTAATCACCGATCGGTGTGGGCAACATTTCCCCTACTCAATATGGCGGAACTGTGTGGAGGCCTCCCGGAGGTCAGAATCGGGCGTGTCTATTGTTCCGTGTATGATAAGAAGCGGTGAGTCAGCACGCCGCTCGTGCCCCTGGAAGACGTCATCTCTGACGAAACGGCGTAGGGAGGAGCGGCGTGCTGACGTCACCGACAAACAACAAACGCTATCCCGGAAGGACGGGCGGATAGTGAAGCCGGCCGGCTTACAAACGAATTTTACGCATTTTATCATCACTTATTTGTAAGTGCAATTTTTTTATTTTATTAAAACTGCCTTTAAGTACTTCACCATGGTGGCCTTTACATTTCTTTTGGGATCTTATATCCGGGAACGGTATTGAGGAGCCTGACTGTGGAGGAAGATATCGATTACTGATCTGGTATTTAGAGACCCTTGGCGGGGGAAACAGCCACAGGCGGGTGTGATCTCTTTTATTAGGGATCCATACTAGTCGGTAAGGAGATTTGACATTGAAGGTGGAGGACTCTATTCTTTATAAGTGTCACACACTTTTCTTGGGTGTTTTTGAGTGTGAAGTCACTATTTTTCACCTGGAGGAACTTCTCAACAGTACCTTTATGAAAAACAACTTTTGAAACTTGAACATTTGTTTGTTTATTTAATTTTTTTGGACACTTTGTAGGATGAATTACATGTCATATTAATTTACATTGTTATTTGACTGTCATATGGTTACTATCATAGGTCACCAGGTTATATTGTTATCACATAATTTTTTTATATAGGATGTGGGCATTATCAACCGTGTCACTAATAGTGATGAGCCGAACACCCCCGGGTTCGGTTCGCACCAGAACCCGCGAACGGACCGAAAGTTCGTACGAACATTAGAACCCTATTAAATACAATGGATGCGAACGTTCGAATTCTAAAGTGCTAATTATAACAACTATTATGCATGTTATTGTCCTAAAAAGGGTTTGGGAACCCGGGTTCTGCACCAGGGGACATGTATCAATGCAAAAAGAAGTTTTAAAAACGGTCGTTTTTCGGGAGCAGTCATTTTAATGATGCATAAAGTGAAAAAAAAAAAGTCAAATATTCCTTTAAATATCGTACCTGGGGGGTGTCTAAAGTATGCCTGTGAAGTGCCACGTGTTTCCCGTGTTTAGAACTGTCCCTGCACAAAATGACACTTCTAAAGGAAAAAAAAGCCATTTAAAACTGCTTGCGGCTTTAATGTAATGTCTGGTCCCGGTAATATGGATGAAAATCTTTAAGAAAAATGGCATAGCTACCCCATGACCCCCCCCCCCCTACCCCAGCCCATTACCAGCCCCTTTGGGTCTTGTATGGATATTAAGGGGAACACCGCACACAAAATAAAAAAGGCCCTATATACTCTGAACAGCCGTATACAGGCGGTGCATACAAGACAGGGACTGTAGGTTTGTTCTTATGTAGAATGTGTTTGTAATTTTGAACAGGTACATTGTTTAAGTGTAGCTCCAGCCAAAAAATCTATTTTTAAACTTTTTGGAAAACATAGGTAAGGGTTATCACCCCTGTAACATTTGTTTTGCTGTCTGTGCCCCTGTTCAGAACATTTCACCTCACTTTCCGTCCCAATGACAACTGTTTTTGAAATGTGGTGTTTTTCTTGAAACAAGGATTGGTGATAAAGCATCAGTACAGAGGAGACACCTTTCTCCCATATTAATTCTTACAGGAGAGAATTTTCCTTCCTAGGGGTAGATTTCCTCTCACTTCCTGTTGTCTTCTTGCGTTTGCAAGTAGGAGTCGTTTGTAAGTTGGATGTTTGAAAGTAGGGACCTGCCGTATATACTCTGCAGAAATAGGCCCCTTAGTTGTTGGTGTTGGCACAACACTGTAAGCACTCACAGTTACTCTTGGTTGGTGCTGGAACGCCCTGCTGTCAACTATTATATCAGGAATTGTAATTACATATAATTGTTGATCAGTGGTAGTAAAAATTGGGCCTTTGATGGTGGTGCTGGTGCCACAACACTGTAAGCCCTGACAGTTACTCTTGGTGGGTGCAGCAATGGGCCCTGCTGTGAATTATTAGATCAAGAATTGTAATTGCATGCCCCTGTTGAACAGGGGCTGAAAAATTGGGCCTTTCGTGGTGGTGGTGGTGGTGGTGGTGGTGTTGCCACAACACTGTAAGCCCTCAGAGTTACTCTTGGTGGGTGCAGGAATGGGCCCTGCTGTGAATTATTAGATCAAGAATTGTAATTACATGCCCCTTTTGAACAGGGGCTGAAAAATTGGGCCTTTCGTGGTGGTGGTGGTGGTGGTGGTGGTGGCGTTGCCACAACACTGTAAGCCCTCAGAGTTACTCTTGGTGGGTGCAGCAATGGGCCCTGCTGTGAATTATTAGATCAAGAATTGTAATTACATGCCCCTGTTGAACAGGGGCTGAAAAATTGGGCCTTAGGCACTGGTGGCACAACACTGCAACCCCTCACAGATACTGTACTTGGAGCACAGCAATGAGCCCTGTTGCAAAGTATTGCTTCAAAAATTGTAATTACACGCCCCTGTTAAACAGGGGCTGAAAAATTGGGCGTTAGGCACTGGTGGCGGCACCCATAAACAAAAATGATCTTCCAAGCTATCATCATCAATCGTATCATTGAGGACTCGGAGGAGGAGGATAGCCAGTCAACATAACAGCACAGGCACTCAGCATCAGCATCAGTCTTGAAGGGATGTGACATGTTAAAATCAATTAGTCTGTTATATCAGCATCAGGTGTGTGGTAGCTGGTGGTGATCCAAGACTGGTTCATCTTGATGAAAGTCAGTCGATCAACCGAGTCGGTGGACAGGCGCACCCTGTGATCCGTGACAAATCCTCCAGCAGCACTGAATGTGCGTTCCGAAAGAACGCTGGATGCAGGACAGGCCAGTAGCTCAATTGCATACTGTGCAAGCTCTGGCCAGTGATCCATCCTCAAGACCCAGTAAGCCAGAGGATTTTCGGTGGGGAAGGTGTCCAAGTCTGACCTTGCCCCTAGATATTCCTGCACCATGTTTATCAGACGCTGGCGATGGTTGCTGGAACCGATCATACTTTGGGGCTGCGGACTAAAGAATTGTCTGAACGCATCGGTCAGACGGCCACCTTCCCCACCGCTCCTTCTTTGACTGGCCGAAGCCTCAGTAACTCGTTGTCCAGGACCAGGAGTTTGTAACCTCCCAGTCTCTGGGAACGCGTTGCACAGACCTTTCTGCAAGGCCTCCCGGAGTTGTCTCATCCTCTGCTCCCTCTGCGACGTTAACATAAGGTCCGCAACCTTACCCTTGTACCGTGGATCAAGGAGAGTGGCCAGCCAGTAATGGTCCCTCTCCTTGATCCGAAGAATACAAGGATCCTTCCGCAGACTTTGCAGGATCAGGGAGGCCATGCAGCGTAGGTTAGCTGAGGCATTCGGTCCGGAGTCCTCTGGGTCACTAAGGACGACATGATCCGCAGCCACCTCCTCCCAGCCACGTACAAGTCCACGGGTTTCTTGGGACTGTAAATCATCCCTAAAAGACTGCTGCTGTTGATGCTGCTGAGTGCCAGGCTCCACCTCCATTCTGACACAATCCTCCTCCTCCTCCTCCTCCTCCTCCTCTTCCTGTGCGATGGGTGGGACAGAAGGAACACTGTCTGGGTAAAGGGGGCCTTGAGAGGCAAGGAAGTCCTCCTCTTCCTGCCTCTGTTCTGCCTCAAGTGCCCTGTCCATTATTCCACGCAGCGTGTGCTCCAACAGGTGGACAAGAGGTACAGTGTCACTGATGCATGCACTGTCACTGCTCACCATCCTCGTGGCCTCCTCAAATGGTGCCAGGACAGTGCATGCATCCCTGATCATGCCCCACTGGCGTGGAGAAAAAAAACCAAGCTCCCCTGACCCTGTCCTGGTGCCGTAGTCGCACAGGTACTCATTGATGGCCCTCTGCTGCGTGTGCAGCCGCTGCAGCATGGCCAACGTTGAGTTCCACCTGGTGGGCATGTCACATATAAGGCGGTTCTTGGGCAGGTTCAACTCCTTTTGCAGCTCAGCCAGGCGAGCACTGGCATTATAAGATCTGCGGAAATGCACACAGACTTTCCTGGCCTGCCTCAGGACATCCTGTAAGCCCGGGTACCTGCCCAAGAACCGCTGCACCACCAGGTTAAGGACGTGAGCCACACAGGGCACATGGGTCAGTTGTCCCTGTCGGAGGGCGGAGAGGAGGTTCGTGCCATTGTCGCAAACCACCATTCCTGGCTTAAGCTGGCGTGGCGTCAACCACCTCTCGGCCTGGCCCTGCAGAGCAGACAGGACCTCTGCCCCAGTGTGGCTTCTGTCCCCCAAACACACCAGCGCAAGCACGGCATGGCATCTTTTTGCCTGCGTACTTGCGTAGCCCCTTGAACGCCTACGGAGCACCGCTGGTTCAGAGGACAAAGCACAGGAAGAGGCCATGGAGGAAGAAGAAGAGGAGGGGGTGGAGGAGAGAGGTGTGTCACAACCAGTAGTAGCATTTTGGAGGCGTGGCGGTGGAACAACCTCCAACACTACTGCACCTTGTCCTGCATCCTTCCCAGCTGCCAAAAGAGTGACCCAATGGGCCGTGAAAGAAAGGTAACGTCCCTGTCCATGCCTGCTGGACCATGAGTCAGCGGTAATATGCACCTTACCGCTGACCGCCCTGTCCAGCGAGGCCAAGACATTGCCTTCCACATGCCGGTAGAGAGCCGGAATAGCCTTCCGTGAGAAAAAGTGGCGTTTGGGAACCTGCCACTGAGGAACCGCACATTGCACAAACTCACGGAAGGGGGCCGAGTCTACCAACTGAAAAGGCAGCAGTTGAAGCGCTAGCAATTTAGCCAAGCTAGCATTCAACCGCTGGGCATGTGGATGGCTGGGAGTGAACTTCTTTCGACGGTCCAGCAGCTGGGGCAGGGAAATTTGCCTGCTAGAATCGGACGTCGGTGTACTGCTAGCAGAGTGGCCGCAAGTACTTGGCTGTGACACACCTAATTCTACACCTTCATTCCTCTCAGTGCATGTTTCAGAGAGGACTGAAGTTATAGTGGGGTTGGAGATCCCAGCTGATGCGGTGCAAGGAGAGGTCCGCTTTGTTCTTTGGTGTGGGTCTTTGAGGTAGGCTTGCCAACGAGCTGCATGGCAGGTCAACATATGTCTGGTCAGGCATGTGGTACCCAAGCGGCTGATGTTTTGGCCACGCGATATACGCTTGAGACATATGTTGCAAACAGCAGCTGTGCGATCTGATGCACTAGCCTCAAAAAAGGCCCACACCAAAGAACTTTTTGAATGACGGGCAGAGGCAGCGCCCTGCACAGGCGGAGCTCTGCGGTGTGATTCCGTCGGTGTACTGCCCTTACGCTGGCCACCAAAGGGCATCCTGCCTCGTTGGAGATGTGCCTCCTCCTCATCCTCCTCCTCCTCTCTCCTATTAGGCACCCACGTGGAGTCAGTGACCTCATCATCCCCTCCCTCCTCATCACTGGAGCCAATCTGGCAGTATGCTGCAGCTGCTGGAACATGACTGCCAGATTGGTGTCCTTCTTGAGCATCCCCTCTGTCTGCTCTCACGCTACTGCCTTCCTGTAGCTGGGTTTCATCATCAGACCCTTCGAAACGCTGGGCATCCTCCTGGAGCATGTACCCAACACTGTGCTCAAACAGTTCGGGGGACTCCTCAGGAGGAGGACATGGTGGGTCTAGGGAAGGAGTGACTGATGATGAGTCTGACATTGATACCAGGGAAGAGGACGCTTTGGCAGCTGCTTTGCCAGTACCCTGAGCCTGGGTGAGAGAGGATGAGGAGGAGGAGGAGGGCTTGGTCATCCACTCTACCAAGTCTTCGGCATGATGTGGCTCAACATGTCCAGCTGCCGAAAAGAAGGACAAGCGTGTCCCATGGCCATGTGCTGATGACAATGCACCGCGTCCACGACCAGCACTGTTGCCCCCAGACACAGAGCCTGCTTGCCCTCTTTTATTGCCTCCTGACTGTCTGCCTCTCCTTGTTTGCCTTCCAGACATTCTAATAGATGGCCTGCAGGGAGATGGGAAAAAAGCAATAAGGGCTACCTTCAGGTGTCCTTCTCTGTCCCTTTACTTAAGGATTTCTAAATATGGTTGAGGATGATTGCTTTCGCACAGAATAGCACAACGACAATTTCCCTGACTGTCCAAAAAACAAGGATTTCAAAGATGGTTGATGAGGAATGCTTTAGCACAGTATAGCACAAGGAGAATTTCCCTCACTTTCCTTCCCTGTCCCTAGAAACAAGGATTATCACAGTGAAAGAAACTGACACTCTTCCTACCTATAGTTTTCTGTCCCTAGAAAAAATGTTTTTTTAAAGCTGATTGATGATCAATGCTTTAGCACACTATAGCACAAGTAGAATTTCCCTCACTGTCCTTCCCTGTCCCTAGAAACAAGGATTAGCACAGTAAAACACACTGACACTCTCCCTACCTATCCTTCTCTTTCCCTAAACTAAAGGAATCCAGGTTAAGCAAGAAAAAAAAAATGTCACTGTCCCTGCCTATGCTTCTCTTTCCCTGCTCCGGAACACACTACACTAGGCCGCCGTGCTGGCGGCCTTTTATAGTGTGGGGCGTGTACTAAACACCCTCAGCAATAATTGGCCACAGGCATCCTGCCTGTGGCCAATCATTGCTCTCCTCGCTGCCGGCGCTGTGATTGGCCAAGCATGCGGGGTCACAGTGCATGCTTGGCCAATCACAGCGCCTGGATGACACTGCGATGGCGTAGTGCATTGTGGGCCGCGAATTAGGCGCGAACGGCCCAAATCGTTCGTTGTTCGGCGAACGATCGAACAGCCGATGTTCGAGTCGAACGTATGTTCGACTCGAACACCGAGCTCATCCCTAGTCACTAACAATAGTTAACTAATAGGTGTCAGGTTCTTGTTTATATCTTTAGTACTGGGTGTTCTCTGTGTCCTCCTGAAATAGGAGAGGGAAGGGACGGGTAGGTGAGCAGAGGTGAGTAGCTCAGTGGATAAGGACAGTGACCAGGGCGGTGTAGACCCAAGTTCAAATCTCTGAGTGAATTGGGCAGACATGAATGGCTCAGAGAACGAGAATGTGATGAAGGGCGCGTATAACCAAGCTGGGGCCCCTAAATGATCTGGGCAGAAGCAGCGCAGAGGTGGTGTGCAGTGACAGGAGAGCGCAGACCCCAGCTTGTGTCTGAGTGAATTGGGCGTCAATAATTCACACAGTGTTCACATCCCTGAGTGAAAGCTTGGAGGCCATGGACAACCCACCAGTCTGTTCCAGTCCCAGGTCCCCACAGGCCTGTATTATGTGTGGGCATCACATTAGGTTGTGGACACCCCGCTTCTTCCGTCCACGGTCTGTGACATCACTGCAACATATATAAATAGAATGGGCTGTCTTGCCGGGGCAGCCCATTCCAAAAATAAACACTTAACAACTTCTTTTTTTTTTTGTATTGTGCCTCAATATTTATATTCCAAGTCCCATCATTGAGGAGAATATTCCAAGTCCCATCATCTGGAATAGAGAAGAATATTCCAAGTCCCATCATCCGGAATAGAGTAGAATATTCCAAGTCCCATCATCCGGAATAGAGGAGAATATTCCAAGTCCCATCATCCGGAATAGAGGAGAATATTCCAAGTCCCATCATCCGGAATAGAGGAGAATATTCCAAGTCCCATCATCCGGAATAGAGTAGAATATTCCAAGTCCCATCATCCGGAATAGAGGAGAATATTCCAAGTCCCATCATCCGGAATAGAGGAGAATATTCCAAGTCCCATCATCCGGAATAGAGGAGAATATTCCAAGTCCCATCATCCGGAATAGAGGAGAATATTCCAAGTCCCATCATCCGGAATAGAGTAGAATATTCCAAGTCCCATCATCCGGAATAGAGGAGAATATTCCAAGTCCCATCATCCGGAATAGAGGAGAATATTCCAAGTCCCATCATCCGGAATAGAGTAGAATATTCCAAGTCCCATCATCCGGAATAGAGGAGAATATTCCAAGTCCCATCATCCGGAATAGAGGAGAATATTCCAAGTCCCATCATCCGGAATAGAGAAGAATATTCCAAGTCCCATCATCCGGAATAGAGGAGAATATTCCAAGTCCCATCATCCGGAATAGAGGAGAATATTCCAAGTCCCATCATCCGGAATAGAGGAGAATATTCCAAGTCCCATCATCCGGAATAGAGAAGAATATTCCAAGTCCCATCATCCGGAATACAATAACTCCGGCCTTTGGATGGAGCCATGTACAGCAGGACAGGCTTCTGCTATTGATGGATGGATGGGACCAGTGCTGGGACAAGGTCATCTAGAGCCCAGAGCGAACATGCAAATGGCGCCCCCCCCCAAATGTCCCCTCCCCCTAAAAAAGAAATTGTGCACCAATCTGCATGCTTACCCCCTAAGCATACCCCCCCATACAAATCCATCCCTGCTGAAATCCCCTTTCCAGCACAAATCTTTGCCCCCCCCTCTCAAATCCTCTCATTTCCCATATGCCCCCAGCAATAATCCACCCCACCCCCTGAAAAAAATTCCCCCTCTTAGTACAAATACCTCCAATCATCCCTGCTAGCACAAATCCCCTCTCATCCACCTTTTCTAGCACAAACCCCCCCAAAAATTTCCACTCTTTGCACAAATCATCTTCCACCATTCCCCCTCCCAACACAAATCACCACTCTTAGGAGGGGAAATTTAGGGAGGTGTGCTAGACTAATTCTTATCCCCTGACAACCCCCAAATTCCCCCTCTCAACACAAATCCCCTCCCCCAAACTCGTTGTTGTGCCCCCCCCACCCATCTGACATGATACCACAGTGCCCAGGGCAGCCGCCCCTTCTGCCCACCCCTTGTCCCGGCCCTGGATGGGACAGACTTTATTTATCTGGATGCTGAGCAGGTCGAAGGAAATCTGTCCCTCTAGAAGTCAGAGATATAGAGGCCCGCCATTGGTGGCCTCCTTCTGCTGGTTTCAGTACTTCGGATGTCACACCTGGCTGGAATTCGGTATCTCCATCCTTGTCCCGGGTCAGTGTGTCCTGACTATAGAAGGAGGAGAAGACACTGGTGTTGGGAAATTCTAAGGCTAACAATAATAATTCATCTAAAAGTTAGCGGAACTTTAGGTGAAAAAAAAAATTGGCAAACAGACGGGACTTTTATTACAGAAGTGTCATAATATACATACACAGTCCACTATATTGTCAAAAGTATTAGGACGCCTGCCTTTACACGCACATGAACTTTAATGGCATCCCAGTCTTAGTCCGTAGGGTTCAATATTGAGTTGGCCCCGCCCTTTGCAGCTATAACAGCTTCATCTCTTCTGGGAAGTCCGTCCACAAGGTTTAGGAGAGTGTCTATGGGAATGTTTGACCATTCTTCCAGAAGCGCATTTGTGAGGTCAGGCACTGATGTTGGATGAGAAGGTCTGTCTCGCAGTCTCCACTCTAATTCATCCCAAAGGTGTTCTATCAGGTTGAGATCAGGACTCTGTGCAGGCCAGTCTAGTTCCTCCACCCCAAACTCGCTCATCCATGTCTTTATGGACCTTGCTTTGTGCACTGGAAGGGGCCATCCCCAAACTGTTCCCACAAAGTTGGGAGCATGAAATTATCCAAAATGTCTTGGTATGCTGACGTCTTAAGAGTTCCCTTCACTGGAACTAAGAGGCCCACCCAACCCCTGAAAAACAACCCCACACCATAATCCCCCCCTCCACCAAATGATTTGGACCAGTGCACAAAGCAAGGTCCATAAAGACATGGATGAGCGTGTTTGGGGTGGAGGAACGTGACTGGTCTGCACAGAGTCCTGACCTCAACCTGATAGAACACCTTTGGGATGAATTAGAGCAGAAACTGCGAGCCAGGCCTTCTCATCCAACATCAGTACCGGACCTCACAAATGCGCTTCTGGAAGAACAGTCAAACATTCCCATAGACACACTCCTAAACCTTGTGGATGACCTTCCCAGAAGAGTTGAAGCTGTTATAGCTGCAAAGGGCGGGGCCAACTCAATATTGAACCCTACAGACTAAGACTGGGAAGCCATTAAAGTTCATGTGCGTGTAAAGGCCGGCGTCCCAATACTTTTGGTAATATAAATATATATATATATATATATATATATATAGGAGGACGGGGGGTGAATATATATGTATATGAGATGGTTGGCCGGCAGGGACGCTCCGTATTCCTCTGATGACAGGTTCTCTTTATGATGTTCTCCGGGGATCCTGTGATGCTGCAATGACTCCTTGGAAGGAGAAGGTGGGCGGATCCTGGAGATGTTTCGGCATCTCTCGCGGTCGGTATGATGTCATAGGACGGATGATGTCAGGTTGGTCTGATCTCTGCTGAGGATTTCTTAGATCTCCAGTTTTTGGGTATTCCGTGTTTGTGGAAGAGCATTGTGTGTGATGGCCGGGACCCCATATACAGGAAAAGTCATTCCTGACCTCCCCCCACCATAATCATGGCAGTACCGGGATGTGAGGGGGGGGGGGGGTTGCACAGAGTGGGGATCACCAGCAACTGTCCAATCCTTGTCTGCTATTTGTATTTAAAGATCACGTTTTATCTGTGAATAATTTCCCTCCCCCCATTTACATGGTGATGTCATCACTGGGTCTCTGGGCTTCTCTATGCAATGCAGGCTGATCATGGCTGGTGGGAGGGGCTGTACACAGCTTCCTGAACACAGCACCCCTTCCTCAGTACTCCTCTCAAGAGCCCTCAGTCCTGATGCAAGCAGTGGGAGGAGTTGACAAAATGCTTTGATGGGTGGGGGTCAGTCTGGAGAAGTGGGTGTTCCTAGGCAAGCTGTATTTGTGCTCAGGACCCCGACGTGTGACGCTGATCCTCCATGATTCAAAGAAAGGAATAAGGAGGAGCAGGGCAGCGACAGACAGGCTGGGGAGGAAAGGGTTCGATGATGCAGGAAATGGGGCGGGGCTCTATGTGACGTGCTGCAGCTTCTAATGCACATGGTGAGAAGCTCACAGTGTGCGGTGAAAACAGAGAAAGCCTTTTTCAGTCCAGCAGAGGAGCCGGGACATCTGTGCAAGACTAGGGGGGGGGGGGCAGGAGGGAGGATATATGACTGGGGGGGGGCAGGAGGGAGGATATATGACTGGGGGGGGCAGGAGGGAGGATATATGACTGGGGGGGGCAGGAGGGAGGATATATGACTGGGGGGCAGGATATATGAATGGGGGGCAGGAGGGAGGATATATGACTGGGGGGGGGGGCAGGAGGGAAGATATATGACTGGGGGGGGGGCAGGAGGGAGGATATATGACTGGGGGGGGGCAGGAGGGAGGATATATGACTGGGGGGCAGGAGGGAGAATATATGACTGGGGGGGGCAGGAGGGAGGATATATGACTGGGGGGCAGGAGGGAGGATATATGACTGGGGGGCAGGAGGGAGAATATATGACTGGGGGGGGGGCAGGAGGGAGGATATATGACTGGGGGGGGCAGGAGGGAGGATATATGACTGGGGGGGCAGGAGGGAGGATATATGACTGGGGGGGGGCAGGAGGGAGAATATATGACTGGGGGGCAGGAGGGAGGATATATGACTGGGGGGCAGGAGGGAGAATATATGACTGGGGGGGGCAGGAGGGAGGATATATGACTGGGGGGGGGGCAGGAGGGAGGATATATGACTGGGGGGGGGCAGGAGGGAGGATATATGACTGGGGGGCAGGAGGGAGAATATATGACTGGGGGGGGGCAGGAGGGAGGATATATGACTGGGGGGGGCAGGAGGGAGGATATATGACTGGGGGGGGCAGGAGGGAGGATATATGACTGGGGGGGGCAGGAGGGAGGATATATGACTGGGGGGGGCAGGAGGGAGGATATATGACTGGGGGGGGGCAGGAGGGAGGATATATGACTGGGGGAGGCAGGAGGGAGGATATATGACTGGGGGGGCAGGAGGGAGGATATATGACTGGGGGGGCAGGAGGGAGGATATATGACTGGGGGGGGCAGGAGGGAGGATATATGACTGGGGGGGCAGGAGGGAGGATATATGACTGGGGGGCAGGAGGGAGGATATATGACTGGGGGGCAGGAGGGAGGATATATGACTGGGGGGCAGGAGGGAGGATATATGACCTGGGGGGGGCAGGAGGGAGGATATATGATTGGGGGGGGGCAGGAGGGAGGATATATGACTGGGGGGGCAGGAGGGAGGATATATGACTGGGGGGGGGGCAGGAGGGAGGATATATGACTGGGGGGGCAGGAGGGAGGATATATGACGGGGGGATATATGACTGGGGGGGCAGGAGGGAGGATATATGACTGGGGGGGGGGCAGGAGGGAGGATATATGACTGGGGGGGCAGGAGGGAGGATATATGACTGGGGGGATATATGACTGGGGGGGCAGGAGGGAGGATATATGACTGGGGGGGATATATGACTGGGGGGCAGGAGGGAGGATATATGACTGGGGGGGGCAGGAGGGAGGATATATGACGGGGGGATATATGACTGGGGGGGCAGGAGGGAGGATATATGACTGGGGGGGCAGGAGGGAAGATATATGACTGGGGGGGCAGGAGGGAGGATATATGACTGGGGGGGCAGGATATATGAATGGGGGGGGCAGGAGGGAGGATATATGACTGGGGGGGCAGGAGGGAGGAAATATGACTGGGGGGGGCAGGAGGGAGGATATATGACTGGGGGGGGCAGGAGGGAGGATATATGACTGGGGGGGGCAGGAGGGAGGATATATGATTGGGGGGGCAGGAGGGAGGATATATGATTGGGGGGGCAGGAGGGAGGATATATGACTGGGGGGCAGGAGGGAGGATATATGACTGGGGGGGCAGGAGGGAGGATATATGACGGGGGGATATATGACTGGGGGGGGCAGGAGGGAGGATATATGACTGGGGGGGGGCAGGAGGGAGGATATATGACTGGGGGGGGCAGGAGGGAGGATATATGATGGGGGGATATATGACTGGGGGGGGCAGGAGGGAGGATATATGACTGGGGGGGATATATGACTGGGGGGGGGGCAGGAGGGAGGATATATGACTGGGGGGGCAGGAGGGAGGATATATGACTGGGGGGGCAGGAGGGAAGATATATGACTGGGGGGGCAGGAGGGAGGATATATGACTGGGGGGCAGGATATATGAATGGGGGGGCAGGAGGGAGGATATATGACTGGGGGGGCAGGAGGGAGGAAATATGACTGGGGGGGGGGGCAGGAGGGAGGATATATGACTGGGGGGGGGCAGGAGGGAGGATATATGACTGGGGGGGGCAGGAGGGAGGATATATGACTGGGGGGGCAGGAGGGAGGATATATGACTGGGGGGGCAGGAGGGAGGATATATGACTGGGGGGGGCAGGAGGGAGGATATATGACTGGGGGGGGGCAGGAGGGAGGATATATGACTGGGGGGGGCAGGAGGGAGGATATATGACTGGGGGGTCAGGAGGGAGGATATATGACTGGGGGGCAGGAGGGAGGATATATGACCTGGGGGGGCAGGAGGGAGGATATATGACTGGGGGGCAGGAGGGAGGATATATGACTGGGGGGCAGGAGGGAGGATATATGACTGGGGGGGCAGGAGGGAGGATATATGACTGGGGGGGGGCAGGATATATGAATGACAAAGAGGACCGACATCTGCAAGATTGTATTTGTTTAACAGTCACCACATCCCAAAAATAAGTAAATAAAACAAAAAAAAACCCTAGGAGGTGGGACTTTAAAAGTGACTGAAAAACACACATCAGAGTATGTTGAAAATATATAGATTTTAATAAATAGTTACAAAAAGACAAATTTGATGTAGATCACATGGATTATACAAATCCAAACTGGAAATTAACATGATACAAAAAGAAGAAATGTAAACATATATTATTATTTGTCAGACCCTGGGAGGATATATGACTGGGGGGGGAAGGATATATGAATGGGGGGGCAGGAGGGAGGATATATGACTGGGGGGGATATATGACTGGGGGGGGCAGGAGGGAGGATATATGACTGGGGGGGCTCGAGGGAGGATATATGACTGGGGGGGCAGGAGGGAGGATATATGACTGGGGGGGGCAGGATATATAAATGGGGGGGCAGGAGGGAGGATATATGACTGGGGGGGGGCAGGAGGGAGGATATATGACTGGGGGGCAGGAGGGAGGATATATGACATGGGGGGGGCAGGAGGGAGGATATATGACTGGGGGGGCAGGAGGGAGGATATATGACTGGGGGGGCAGGAGGGAGGATATATGACTGGGGGGGCAGGAGGGAGGATATATGACTGGGGGGGCAGGATATATGAATGGGGGGGCAGGAGGGAGGATATATGACTGGGGGGGCAGGATATATGACTGGGGGGGCAGGAGGGAGGATATATGACTGGGGGGGCAGGATATATAAATGGGGGGGCAGGAGGGAGGATATATGACTGGGGGGGCAGGAGGGAGGATATATGACTGGGGGGCAGGAGGGAGGATATATGACCTGGGGGGGGGGCAGGAGGGAGGATATATGACTGGGGGGGCAGGAGGGAGGATATATGACTGGGGGGGCAGGAGGGAGGATATATGACGGGGGGATATATGACTGGGGGGGGGGGCAGGAGGGAGGATATATGACTGGGGGGGATATATGACAGGGGGGGCAGGAGGGAGGATATATGACTGGGGGGGCAGGAGGGAGGATATATGACGGGGGGATATATGACTGGGGGGGGGCAGGAGGGAGGATATATGACTGGGGGGGGCAGGAGGGAAGATATATGACTGGGGGGGCAGGAGGGAGGATATATGACTGGGGGGGCAGGATATATGAATGGGGGGCAGGAGGGAGGATAAATGACTGGGGGGCAGGAGGGAGGAAATATGACTGGGGGGCAGGAGGGAGGATATATGACTGGGGGGGGGCAGGAGGGAGGATATATGACTGGGGGGGGGCAGGAGGGAAGATATATGACTGGGGGGGCAGGAGGGAGGATATATGACTGGGGGGCAGGATATATGAATGGGGGGGCAGGAGGGAGGATATATGACTGGGGGGGGGGCAGGAGGGAGGATATATGACTGGGGGGGCAGGAGGGAGGATATATGACTGGGGGGGCAGGAGGGAGGATATATGACTGGGGGGGGGGCAGGAGGGAGGATATATGACTGGGGGGGGCAGGAGGGAGGATATATGACTGGGGGGGGCAGGAGGGAGGATATATGACTGGGGGGCAGGAGGGAGGATATATGACTGGGGGGCAGGAGGGAGGATATATGACCTGGGGGGGCAGGAGGGAGGATATATGACCTGGGGGGGCAGGAGGGAGGATATATGACTGGGGGAGCAGGAGGGAGGATATATGACTGGGGGGGCAGGAGGGAGGATATATGACTGGGGGGGGGGCAGGATATATGAATGACAAAGAGGACCGACATCTGCAAGATTGTATTTGTTTAACAGTCACCACATCCCAAAAATAAGTAAATAAAACAAAAAAAAACCCCTAGGAGGTGGGACTTTAAAAGTGACTGAAAAACACACAATAGAGTATGTTGAAAATATATAGATTTTAATAAATAGTTACAAAAAGACAAATTTGATGTAGATCACATGGATTATACAAATCCAAACTGGAAATTAACATGATACAAAAAGAAGAAATGTAAACATATATTATTATTTGTCAGACCCTGGGAGGATATATGACTGGGGGGAAGGATATATGAATGGGGGGGCAGGAGGGAGGATATATGACTGGGGGGGATATATGACTGGGGGGGGCAGGAGGGAGGATATATGACTGGGGGGGCTGGAGAGGGGATATATGACTGGGGGGGGGCAGGAGGGAGGATATATGACTGGGGGGCAGGATATATACATGGGGGGGCAGGAGGGAGGATATATGACTGGGGGGGCAGGAGGGAGGATATATGACTGGGGGGCAGGAGGGAGGATATATGACTGGGGGGCAGGAGGGAGGATATATGACTGGGGGGCAGGAGGGAGGATATATGACCTGGGGGGGGCAGGAGGGAGGATATATGACTGGGGGGGGCAGGAGGGAGGATATATGACTGGGGGGCCAGGAGGGAGGATATATGACTGGGGGGGGGCAGGAGGGAGGATATATGACTGGGGGGCAGGATATATGAATGGGGGGCAGGAGGGAGGATATATGACTGGGGGGGCAGGATATATGACTGGGGGGGGGCAGGAGGGAGGATATATGACTGGGGGGGGCAGGAGGGAGGATATATGACTGGGGGGGCAGGAGGGAGGATATATGACTGGGGGGGGGGCAGGAGGGAGGATATATGACTGGGGGGGGCAGGAGGGAGGATATATGACTGGGGGGGGCAGGAGGGAGGATATATGAATGGGGGGGCAGGAGGGAGGATATATGACTGGGGGGGCAGGAGGGAGGATATATGACTGGGGGGCAGGAGGGAGGATATATGACTGGGGGGGGCAGGAGGGAGGATATATGACTGGGGGGGGCAGGGGGGAGGATATATGACTGGGGGGGCAGGAGGGAGGATATATGACTGGGGGGGGGCAGGAGGGAGGATATATGACTGGGGGGGGGCAGGAGGGAGGATATATGACTAGGGGGGGGCAGGAGGGAGGATATATGACTGGGGGGGGGGGCAGGAGGGAGGATATATGACTGGGGGGGCAGGATATATGAATGGGGGGGCAGGAGGGAGGATATATGACTGGGGGGGCAGGATATATGAATGGGGGGGCAGGAGGGAGGATATATGACTGGGGGGGCAGGAGGGAGGATATATGACTGGGGGGGGGGCAGGAGGGAGGATATATGACTGGGGGGGCAGGAGGGAGGATATATGACTGGGGGGCAGGAGGGAGGATATATGACTGGGGGGGCAGGAGGGAGGATATATGACTGGGGGGGGCAGGAGGGAGGATATATGACTGGGGAGGGGCAGGAGGGAAGATATATGACTGGGGGGGCAGGAGGGAGGTTAAATGACTGGGGGGGGAGTATATAACATAACAGAGACGTGTGTGCAATATATAATAGTGACACTAGATGGCAGTGCAGGACTTGTATTGCACCCTCATGTAGAGCAGAGAGCTGCCAGCAGAGGGCAGTGTTCCTCTATCAGTGCTGCTGGCCTGTATGGAGGATTGCAGGCGGATCTGCGCCGACTCTTATCATAATATAAATGTGATCTGTGATTGGATGAGATGGAGTCAGTTGTGATTGGATGACACGGGGTCGGCTTTATTTCTGTGTTTTGCTTGTATAGTAAATTATTTGTTTTCTGTGTAGCGATACCTCTATGTCTCTCCTCAGACAGTATGGGGGCCGCTGATTTCTTTCTCTTGGCTCCTGCAGCGAATTGCCTCTCTCCGTTGGAGTCTTCACCCGAGTCGTGTGGAGGAAGAAGTTTACTTTCTTTCTTTGCTCTAAGAAGGTCAATGTCCACACAGAAGGTTAAACCCCAATAAAAAGGTTTATTTTTATATGTTGCTTGAGGAACTTGACAGGAAAGTTAGAATGAGAGAATATGAACAGGGAGGTAGGTTCAGGCACGCAACACTTAACCACTTAAGGACCGCCAAACGCCGATGTACGTGGGCAGAATGGCACGGCTGGGCACATGGGCCTACAGGTACATCCCCTTTAAGAGCCCAGCCGGCAGCGCGCTCGCGACCCGGTCCTCTTCTCCGTGACCGTCCCCGCGGGAACAGCGGACCCGATCGTCGCTGGTGTCCCGTGATCGGGTCACAGAGCTGAAGAACGGGGAGAGGAAAGTGTAAACAAACCTCTCCCCCTGCTTCCTAGTGTGCCTGTCACTGATCATATGTTCCCTGTCATAAGGAACGACGATCAGTGACGACGCACATGCAGTAAGAAACAGAAATCAGGGCACACTTAACCCCTACGGCGCCCCTCCTGGTTAACCCCTTCACTGCCAGTGTCATTTTTACAGTAATCAGTGCATTTTTATAGCACTGGTCGCTGTAAATTTGACAATGGTCCCAAAATAGTGTCAAAAGTGTCCGCCATAATGTCGTAGTCACGAAAAAAAAAAATCGCTGATCCCCGCCATTACTAGTTAAAATAAATAAATAAAATGCCATAGAACGACCTCCTATTTTGTAAACGCTATAACTTTTGCGCAAACCAATCAATAAACGCCGATTGCGTTTTTTTTTTTTACCAAAAATATGTAGAAGAAAACGTATCGGCCTAAACTGAGGAAAAATTTTTTTTTTATATATATATGTTTTGGGGATATTTATTATAGCAAAAAGTAAAAAAAATTGCATTTTTTTCAAAATTGTCGCTCTATTTTTGTTTATAGCACAAAAAATAAAAACCGCAGAGGTGATCAAATACCACCAAAAGAAAGCTCTATTTGTGGGGAAAAAAAGACGTCAATTTTGTTTGGGAGCCACGTCGCACGACCGCGTAATTGTCAGTTAAAGCGACGCAGTGCCGAATCACAAAAAGGGGCCTGGTCTTTATGCTGCGTATTGGTCCGGGGCTTATGTGGTTAAGCAACACTCGCCGCCACTCAAGCCTGAGTGGGTTTTGCTCACCCGGATAGTCCCTCTTACAGCGGTCCTAGCCACCGGTGTGGAGCACAGAACAATTATTTGTGATTTCCAAGGGATACAATCAGGAGATCCTCTACCTCAGTATCCTTAAGTCCCGATCTTCCCGGCCTAGTAACAATAAGACCTTAGGTGCCAATGGGGCACGTTACCAAGGCTTTTGGCGGATAGGAATCCTTCCCTCTGTCAGGTAGCCAGGCCTCTCCCGAGACAGCAAATCTTTCACTAACCCCCTTGGGACCGATCCTTCCCTGGCTTCCTCTCCTTCAGAGCGGGCCACCCCTCACTTGGGTACCCTGGGACGCCTCCTCAGGTGCAGGCCTCAGCCAAAGGTGCTGGGCCTACCTACAGCGATGCAGCCTCGGGCTAAAGGTGCCCGAGACCAGCGCGCGCGCGCGCACACACACACACACACACACACACACACACACACACACAGCCATCGCAGGTGGGGTACGTGACAAACAGGACCAAGGGGTCCCCCTGGATCTCTTTTCGCCCAATCGCGTCTGCCCCTTAAGTACCCTCTCCGAGCATGCACAGCGGGTTGACCATGCCCACTGCACAGCTGCCGAGAGAGGACACCCAATGATGTTGCAATACTCCCTTTGGTTCCACCTGAGCCGTCGATTACATCACCACCTACAGGGAACACTGCAGCCAGGCAATATCACACCAGAGCAGAAGCAAGTTTTTAGGAAATGAATAGTCTGAGCCCAACTATTGGCTCAGACTAACCCCCTAAATTTGAACATAGCGCCCCTTAAATTGGGGGGGGGGGGCGCTACATATGTATTTTATTTATAGAGAGCCGGTGTATTGTCACATTCCGCTCCCCATCATAGAATGCTCCGGAAGTGACGTTGCGGCCAGAAATTTTGCACTGCGCTTGCGCGATGCGTTCCAAACGATTTGTGACAATACAGACCTCTGAAACCATCAGATAATGTCACAGAAGTCACACTCTGCTCCCCATCACAGATTACTCCAGAAGTGACGTTCCGTCGCCGCCATCTTGCTACACCCCACACTCCTGCACAGTAATGATAGAGTGAGAAGGGGGCAGGCGGACATCTTGTTACACCCACCGGAGCTTTAGATTTCACAGTTATTTTCAACACAAAAAGGACCTTATCTGCTTAAATACAGTATTTGGAAATCCGACGGACTGTTTATATGTTAAATTGTACAAGCAGCAGCAAACCTGCTGACCTTACATGGTTTGCTAATGTGACAGAACACCTCTGATTTTCACATTTAACATGTAAACAGTCCATCGGATTTCCAAATTCTGTATTTAAGCAGATAAGCTCAGTTTTGTGTTGAAAATAACGCTGAAATCTAAAACTCCGGTGGGTGTAACAAGATGTCCGCTTGCCCCCTTCTCACTCCATCATTACTGTGCAGGGGTGTGGGGTGTAGCAAGATGGCGGCGACGGAACATCACTTCCGGAGCAATCTGTGATGGGGAGCCGAATGTGACTTCCGTGACATTATCTGACGGTTTCAGTGGTCTGTATTGTCGCAAATCGTTTGGAACGCATCGTGCAAGTGTTTGGAACGCATTGCGCAGTGCGAAATTTCTGGCCGCAACGTCACTTCCGGAGCATTCTATGATGGAGAGCGGAATGTGACAATACACCGGCAATGTACACAGCACCTTACATATATATATTATACATCAGTCCTTGACCCTAGAAGCTTACAATCTAAGGTCCTCACCTCACACACAGTATACACATAGCAGGCCGGTGTAGACAGAAGTCAGGGAGGTGGATTTGGGTGGGGATAGGGGGCGGTGCTGTGATGTGGGAGGGGGTTTGTGTGGGGGCAGTGCTGTGATGCAGGAGGGGGATTTGGTGGGGATAGGCGGTGTGACAGAACCCACTGTCACTGTGTGCTTTGGAAGGGACTGAGGGCGGGCCTCCTACCCACAGATTATGGCCCAGAAGAGACTGGAGACTCGGGGAGAAGCTGGCATTGAGATAATGTAATGTAATGCTACATCCCTTCTCCCCCATCCCCCCCCTCTTGTTGCTGTGTTTAGCTGTGTTGGTTCATGGCACACAGACAATGGTCTGGACTGCAGACATCTCTCCGCAGGGGATGTGTATTGAGGGGTTGCCTGCTTATCATAATCCCTTTGTTTATCTGTAGTCTCTGTTTCAATGTACAAGTGTTCAGTTCCCATTGATTCTTCCTTGTCCCCTACCCCCCCCTCTATGACAAGGCTAAGGGGAGTGTCCCTAACTGTGTGTAAAAGTGTATGTTTTGGATTTAATAAAGAGTTAATGCTCTGCATGTTTAACCCTCAACACCTGTGTGGATTGTCTCGTGATTGAGGGGTTAAGGGCTGGTTATGGCGAATCTGCAGGCTGCGGGTGCGTTTGGAGGACAGGAGACACAAGTCTGGCGGATGTGCCCATCTGGGGTATC
This sequence comes from Rana muscosa, assembly GCA_029206835.1. Lineage (NCBI taxonomy): Eukaryota > Metazoa > Chordata > Amphibia > Anura > Ranidae > Rana > Rana muscosa. The sequence continues at coordinate 24,450,924 of CM055128.1, forward strand.
TGAGATCCGTTACAGGCGGGAAGGAGGGGGATTTGGTGGGGATAGGGGGTGGGCAGGAGGGGGATTTGGTGGGGATAGGGGGTGGGCGGTAGGGGGGTGCCGAAATTAATCGATGCATCACGATTCGGGTGTCCCCGATGCATTTCCAATGCATGCGACCGGGAAAATCGATTACCGGGATGACGCCCGCAGCTGCAGGCTTCATCCCGGTACCGTTTTTTAGAGCGGGCGGTTGGCTTTCCAGTGATAACAACCAATGCGGCTAAAAGCCGCTCGGTTGTTATCCCGGAGGAGCGGAAGGGGACACCCCCTCCTCCGCCGCTCTGACCGGTCCTCCCATCCCACCGGAAGACCCGATCTGTGAGCCGCTACTTCCAGCGGCTAGAGAAAGACTGGAACGAAGCGTCGGCTTCGTTCCAGTCTGTATGTAAACACGGAAGCGACGTCACAACGTCACTTCCGCTTTACTCGGCTGCCAATGGCGCCAGTTTAAAAATAAAATAAAATGACAGTATTCAGAATACTTTGAAGTGTAAAGGAGGGATTTGGGGTCTTTTAGACCTCCGATCTCTCCATAAAGAGTACCTGTCACCACTTATTACTGTCACAAGGGATGTTTACATTCCATGTGACAGCAATAAAAGTGATCAAACATTTTTTTTTTAAACACAATGTAAAAAAAAGAAATAGAAAAAAAAATGTTTTTTTAAAGCGCCCCTGTCCCCGCGAGCTCGCGCAGCAAAGAAAACACATACTCATGCCGCGCCCGCATATGTAAACGGTGTTCAAATCACACATGAGATATCGCCACGATCGTCAGAGCGAGAGAAATAATTCTAGCACTAGACCTCCTCTGTAACTCTAACCTGGTAACCGTTAATTTTTTTTAAAGCATCGCCTATGGAGATTTTTAGGTACCGTAATTTGTCGCCATTCCACAAGTGTGTGCAGAAAGACACTCACCTGTACCACAATCCAGCGACGTGGCCACCCGAACCCTCCATTCTCTCCCCCGCCTGTCTACGGCACTGGCAATACGACTGTGGGCATCCGGCTGTGACAGCTTGCAGCTTCACACCCGGGTGCGCATGTCTCATTGCGCTGTCCTGCATAGCCGGGCAATCTTCTGGGACCTGTGATGTGTCCCAGAAGATCGCAGGGAGGAAGGGACGCCTAGGCGGCCCAAGCGGAAGTGTGAGCTCGTCGGTAATCGTGATGCATCGCGGAATCGAATACCAGATAATCGTAATCAAATCGAATCGTGAGACCAGTGAAGATGCGCACCCCTAGTGGGCAGTGCTGTGATGTGGGAGGGGGCTTGTGTGGGGGTAGGGGGCAGTACTGTGATGGGGAGAGGGATTTGGGTGGGGGGCGATGCTGTGATATAGATGGGGGATTATGGTGGGGGTAGGGGTGCGGTGCCGTGATGTGGGAGGGGGCTGTGCTGTAAAATGGGTGGGGGATTTGTGGAGGACGAAACTTTATGGTGAATTGAATCCTCAGCCAGGCAGTCTGATGGGGGGGGGGGGGGGGTTGGAATGAAGCTGGATCACCGGACCCATCAATCTCTATTATAAGATCCTCCACATGGCCAAGCCTGAGGGGGAGAGGGAGAGGAATGTGTATGAGGCTTAAATCAGAAAAACCCATTCCATCCCAACGCAGGTGGTCAGCTGTGCAAACTGAATGTATTCTCATTGTTCTATGAACTGACTCTAGAAGTATCTGTTGCGTTGAAGGGTCACCATACATCCTTACCAGATTTACCATAACAATGTAATCAGAGGGCGAACCTCCTCCATCCAATTAATAGTCACACAGCTCCGCTCTCCATAAAACGCCTTAAAGGAGACCTCCGGTCCCAGCATACACTTCCATCCTATGACATCAGCATTGTAACAACAATACAAACAATACTTATCACTGACAATCCAGTGGAAGATTACTGGAAACATCTCCTTCCATGGTGTGGGTGCTGCCTGTCTGCTGGCCGCCTCTTTCCACAACTTCCTGCATTCCCAGCAAGCTTTGCAGCTTCTCCATTTCTAAGAACTACATATCCCATGGTACCTTGCTGATTGATGTACTGACTACACCTACTGAAACTCCTCCCCCTCAGCAGACGGGCTCTGTGAAATGTGCGACATAGCTATCATGGGGATGTATAAAGGTGATTTTTTTTATTTATTTTTTTTGGCCCATGGATTAATATACTGTATACAATGTACAGTCCCTGACAAAAGTCTTGTCGCTTCTCTATTTTGTAGAAACTCCTGCTATTAACCTGACTTTTAATTAATCAATTGGTGTTAGAAATAGCTCCTATGAAAAGCTAAAGCCCTCCCAAATGATGTTTAATGCACTGAAATAAATTAGTTTCACTGAAAAAAGATTTATCATTTAATCAAGACAGACAGGTCAAATTTTGGCAAGACAAAAGTTTTGTCGCCTATATAGAAATTGAATAACTTTACTGAAAATCCAAAAATATGTCAGCAAATTAAGTAGTAGTCGTGCTGTGAGATCCAAATGTAATATCTTGTATGACTTCCATGAGCTTGAAGGACAGCATCCATGCGGTTTGGCAAGGATTCATACAATTTATTGATGAAGTCATCAGGAATAGCAAAGAAAACGGTCTTGCATGCCTCCCAGAGTTCATCAATATTCTTTGGTTTCATCTTTCATCCTACACCACATTATGCTCAATGATGTTCATGTCTGGTGACTGGGCTGGCCAATCCTGGAGCATCTTGATCTTCTTTGCCTTAAGGAACTTTGATGTGGAGATGGAAGTATGCGATGGAGCTCCATCCTGCTGCAAAATTTGCCCTTTTTTATGGTTGGGAATATAAGAGGTAGGCAAGATTTCTTGGTATTTTAGACGATTGATGTTGCCTTCCACCCTGCAGATCCCTCGCACACCCCCATACTGGATGTAACCCCAGACCATGATTTTGCCTCCACCAAACGTCACTGTTTTCTGGGTAAATCTCGGCTCCATGTGGGTTCCAGTTGGTCTCCTGCAATATTTGCGGCGACTGTGGTGTGATTCAACAGAAGATTCATCTGAAAAATCCACCTTCTGCCACTTTTCCAGAGTCCATCCTTTTAGCAGGCTGTGGCTCTTGGCAAATGCCACACGGTTTTTCAATTGTCTTTTGTTTAGTGCTGGCTTATGGGCACTGATTCGACCATGGAGGCCATTTCGAGACAGAATCCGACAAACTGTTCTGGTTGACACAGGGACTTCATGTGACCAGGTCTCGTGGAGCTCTGCTGCAGTGGAAAATGGGCTGGCCTTGGATTTTCGAGCCAACAAACGGTCCTCTCAAGCAGTTGTCTTGCGGGGGTCGGCCTGACCTGGCCTTGTCCAAAACGTTCTCCAGTCTCTTCAAATCTTTTTTTTATCCTCTGAACTTGACGCTGAGACACATTGAAGGTGTCGGCCACATCAGCAGTGGATCTGGTCTTCAGCCTCTTGATAATCAACACTTTAGTCTCCGGGTGAATCTTAAGCCCCGTACACGCGGTCGGACTTCCATCGGACTTTTTCGTGGATTTTTGTCCGAACGGAGTTGGCTGGGCACACCCATAGCATACACACCACAGGACTTTTCTGCAAACTTTCTCAAAACTTTTTGCAACATCACGTGGTTTTTCTGCTCTTTACCGCCACCCTTTGGTCAACTTCTGCTATTGTTGGTTGATTTTAACATTAGTTGTTTTGTCCATCAGACAAAAGTCCTATGGTTTTCTGTACACACGGTAGGACTTTGCTCCATCGGACTTTTGTTGGGCAAAAGTTTGTCCGTTTGCAGACCCAACTTTTGTCCGATGAAAACAAAACCAAACGGAAAAAAGTTTGTCCGATGGAGCGTACACACGGTCGGATTGTTGGTCCAACTTGCTTAAAACGAAGTTTGTTGGGCAAAAGTCTGACCGTGTGTACGGGGCTTTAGGCGTGTTTGCAGAGGTCTAGTTGCAGTTGAGAAGGTCTAGTGTACTGGTGTTCTTTTTATACACACCTGAGACCTAATTGATCCATTATTAGTCACAGGTGAAGCTCATATAACAAGGCGACAACACTTATGTCTTGGCAAAAATTGACTCAATGGGCTTTACCAAGCTGTGAATATTAGAATACTTTTTGTCAGTTTCGTTTTGCACTGAAACATTATTACAAAAGCTGTTGGGATTAAAATGACCCATTTCTTGTAACAAAATCTTGATTAGAAATATATTTTAGCAGCACTTCAGGTCAATTTGTACAGAAGCGACAAGACTTTTGTCAGGGACTGTATCTCTCGTAGTGAAAAGTTTGGTGACTCGGCCATCTCATGAGTGAGGAGGGGGGAAACAAATTCCTACATACAGGAGGCCCAAGGAGGATGAATGTAGCCACCCTATAACAGGAAGTCAGATGAGAGAAGTAGTATTGGGGGAGGGGCATAGAAGAGAATTGTAATCTGGATATCGGAGTTTTGTGTCACTTTAATGATTTTCTTCATCCCAAAACCTGAATAATTCGCTCCTCCCTGATAGGATGGATTCAGCTCCGCCCACCCCTCTCCTCCATTCATCTGAGTGATGTTATGAAATGAAGATTATCCGTCCGATGATCCGGCAGTGGGAATATATGTACTCTCAGACGATCGCTCCGGACTCTACTGACGGCATGGATGAGCGATCTCTTCTTCTGCTCAATCTATTATCTCTGCCAGAGAGAAGTCTTATCAACTGAATACATATGTTCTCCCTATGTGACGCCCCCGCCTCCACTACACCCATCTGCAACTCCCTACCCCATCCACTACACCTGTCTGCAGCTCCCCCCCGTCCACTACACCTGTCTTCAACTCCCCCCGTCCACTACACCTGTCTGCAACTCTCCCCCCGTCCACTACACCTGTCTGCCACTCCCCCCCCCTCCACTACACCTGTCTGCAACTCTCTCTCCCCCCCGTCCACTACACCTGTCTGCAACTCTCCCCCCCGTCCACTACACCTGTCTGCAACTCTCCCCCCGTCCACTACACCTGTCTGCAACTCTCTCCCCCCCCGTCCACTACACCTGTCTGCAACTCTCCCCCCCGTCCACTACACCTGTCTGCAGCTCCCCCCCCCCTCCGTCCACTACACCTGTCTGCAACTCTCTCCCCCCCGTCCACTACACCTGTCTGCAACTCTCCCCCCCGTCCACTACACCTGTCTGCAACTCTCCCCCCCGTCCACTACACCTGTCTGCAACTCTCCCCCCGTCCACTACACCTGTCTGCAACTCTCCCCCCCGTCCACAACTCTCCCCCCCGTCCACTACACCTGTCTGCAACTCCCCCCCCTCCGTCCACTACACCTGTCTGCAACTCTCTCCCCCCCAGTCCACTACACCTGTCTGCAACTCTCCCCCCCCGTCCACTACACCTGTCTGCAACTCTCCCCCCTGTCCACTACACCTGTCTGCAACTCTCTTCCCCCCCCCCCCGTCCACTACACCTGTCTGCAATTCCCCCCCACTAGACCTGTCTGCAACTCCACCCCCCCACCCCCCACTACACCTGTCTGCAACTGGAGCTTTATAATCTAAAAATAGAGTTACAATTCCAGGTTAGGAGAGCTTACAATCAAAATGGAAGGTGTAGCACCAAGCCAGTATTTACATGTCCCCGCCCCTTTTCTACCTCAGGCCCTGCCCACATTTTAAACGTTGTTTTCTGCAGTCCTGACACCATAAATCTGGCGTTTTTTTTATCTTTAGAGATCTGATGAGTCTCTTTAAAATTGCTGCAAGCCTAGGAATGTTCCGGATGGAAGTCTAGAAATGTCCCGGGTGATTTGCGGGAAATGCGGCGTGCTCCCAACATTCTGTTTGGGCCGACAACAAAGTCCTGAAATCCTGAGCACTGGTGTCAGCTCTGCACACTTCTCTGCAAACTGTGTCCCTCAGGGTCCCTTCCTCCCCCCCCACATGTTACGGAGATCAGGAAATTGGGATGTATTTTGTAGTCTACAGAGTAGAGAGCTGACAACACGCTGGGAATTTCACTGAGGCAGAGGCGTTGTGTTGTCACCTCACATGGGAAGTTAGGAGCTCACCGGATTTCTGGTGAATCAACAGGAAGTTTTTGTTTTCTACTTCTACCAGTATAAGCCGGTCACATGAGACCTCTGCCCCTGCTTTCTCGTCTCAGGGTAGCCCCTTCCTCTTGCAGCATCCTATGGGGTGGCCTTTGTATGCAGGGAGTAGAGGTGTGCTTCCCTACACGGTGTGCATCAATAGAAACACACAGCCCCATAGTCTAGGATGGGAAGGTGCTCCCCTCTACCTGCCCCCCAGAGTGGCTCTTCCTGCACACGGCTTGACCTCTGCTGTCCTCCGCGCAGCTTTCTATATAAGGTACACTGAGCTGCGCGTTAGTGGTTCAGCATTCTTGGTGCACTACGGTTGTGCCGGAATAACTGCCTTCCATAGTCAGGATGGGGTCACCCCCCACCAGCCAATGAAGAGTTTCACATCCCAGCCCCTGGGGAGGGATGAACCCCGTATCGGTGGGGAGTATGTTTGGGAGATAAAGGGGAAATCTGAGCATTTATCAGTGAGCTCTGAACCCCACACCGACCCCTCCTTCACCCCCCGTGTATGGAAGGTTCTGACGCTTCAGCTCAATGTGGGATGAAGACCCCCCCAGACCGGGGATATTCTGCTGAATCCGGTCATTCCGCCTCCCAGCTGAGTCTCCCCTCTGTAGAAGGGTGCGAGGTGAGGACAGGGAAAGGACTGGATTGTCCTCTGTCACTTCTCCCATGATCCTTTGGGCTGGAGCTTTGAATAAATGAGGCCAAAACATGTCCTGCAGCACTCCAACCAACCAATGACAAGCTTGCCCTTAGCATTTATCACCCGTCAACCACGCTGTAAGTCAAATTACAGTGCAAAGGGGGATCCATTGGGAACACCACTGTAAGGGGAGACTCTAATGGGGACCCCGATTGTAACGGGAGGGGGGGGGGACTTTGATGGGGGGGCGGGCATGAATGTAGGAGGGGAATGTGTTGGGAATACCAATTTAAGGGTTGTCACATGCCTGATGAAGGGGTCCTGCGTGGCTCCGAAACATTGCTTTTTGTTGTAACAATGTGATCGCTGATTAAAGCTTTGGACCCTGATGGGGTCATTGATGTAAGGGGGGCTCTAATAAGGCGGGACCCTGATGTAAGGGGGAGGGGACCCTGATGGGGTCATTGCTGTAAGATGGGAATCTGTTGGGAACACTAATGTAAGACCCTAGACTGCTGGAGACCCTGTTGTAAGGGAGGGCCCTGATGAGGGTCAATGATGTAAAAGGGGGGGGGGGGAGGGACCCTGATGGAAACAATGTTTTGCCAAAGTTCTCTTTTATTCTGATTCGCTGAATTCATGTTATTCATTTGTTTTCCGCCCACAATGTACTGGAATGTTGGAGACCCTGGACCTAGAAGTGCCCTGACATCTCCGATTGTCGGGCATTTGCTATATTTCAGTGGGAAGGTTGGAGATGTTTTAGATTCTATCAGTAAATATTAGCTCATTGGTCACATGGGTTCTGTCAATGAAGATTGGAGGGGTGGTGATGGTCAAGCAGAGCCGGCAGCTGATTGGCTGCACCTGAGTCATCTCTCACCCCTCTGGTCCCTGTTCCAGGTTAGTATGCCTCTATGGGCTTTGCTTACCACCCTGGAAGAGAAGTCGTGGGTTCGTGTAAAGGAATGGTCGGTGGCGGGACACAGAAGAAATGGATGTATTGTTGTTGCGGAGGAGGAATCCGGGAAATGGCGGTCTCTCAGTCCCGGCTTTAATCACACAGAAGACACAGAAACATTCTTCCTGATTTTATTAATATTTAATGAATGTTCTCCCCGTCATCCCACACATTCCCCCAGGATCAGCCTCCTCTCCATTCTCTACTTGTGATGGTGAAATAAATAGGTGAATAGAAATCTGTGAATCTTTCACCACCTCCATGGCTTGCTGGATTACCAGGAACAAGTCACCTCTGTAAGGCAGCCCCCCCCTTTAGAGGACGGTCTCAGCGACATTGTGGCTTTGGGCGCAGTCCAAATTACATTGTCAACCGCTGCACTCCCAACAGAAAATCCCCCCCAAACCTTCCCTTCTTTAAAAATTTGAGATTTTCATTAAAACATTGTAATCATCAAATCCCAACTCAGAACAGAGCGCCCAGCGATGAAGGTCCCTCAGAACAGAGCGCCCAGCGATGAAGGTCCCTCAGAACAGAGCGCCCAGCGATGAAGGTCCCTCAGAACAGAGCGCCCAGCGATGAAGGTCCCTCAGAACAGAGCGCCCAGCGATGAAGGTCCCTCAGAACAGAGCGCCCAGCGATGAAGGTCCCTCAGAACAGAGCGCCCAGCGATGAAGGTCCCTCAGAACAGAGCGCCCAGCGATGAAGGTCCCTCAGAACAGAGCGCCCAGCGATGAAGGTCCCTCAGAACAGAGCGCCCAGCGATGAAGGTCCCTCAGAACAGAGCGCCCAGCGATGAAGGTCCCTCAGAACAGAGCGCCCAGCGATGAAGGTCCCTCAGAACAGAGCGCCCAGCGATGAAGGTCCCTCAGAACAGAGCGCCCAGCGATGAAGGTCCCTCAGAACAGAGCGCCCAGCGATGAAGGTCCCTCAGAACAGAGCGCCCAGCGATGAAGGTCCCTCAGAACAGAGCGCCCAGCGATGAAGGTCCCTCAGAACTGCTGCGCTCAACTATGAAGGTCTCAGAACTGAGCGTTCAGTGACGAGCGACTGGGTCATTCCTCTGGAATCTCCCCAAAATCTTTAGCTAGAAGGAAAACTCAACCAGGAAAGGGGGCGCTGTCGGGTGATTTTCTGTATTTTATTCCTCATGCTGCAAAGTTATTTCCCGAAGTTAAAAAACTCCCTCTACCTGTTAAGAGGTGAGTCGCAGGGATAAAACTAGAAGATTAATCGGTTGTGGAGCGCTGCGGCCGCACCGGGGGAACTCTGCGTCACACCGTGTTAATATAACACATACGGAGGAACTAGACGTTTACTCTATAAAACGGAGCGGATGGTGAAATGTCCCGAGTTTTGGTCAGATAATGAAATGTTTTTGGCGGGTGGGTGACTTGTGCCCTGAGTACGGCTCTTGGTGAGGGCCCTACTGAAACGCGTAGTGACAGACCTGTAATTGTGGGCCATATACACATCAGTCTCTATTAAGGGTATGGATGAGACTACTGTAGGTGCTCTATGAAAAGTGGGGCCTTCTATTGCGGAGGAGATGAGCTGTGTCACTGGTTAAGCAGATAAAGTGAAGCGATACTCTTCACTGATTGGTGTATGGCAGCAGAACGTTACATGATCTCTCTGTGTATAACAAGTTTCTCATATTCAGCCACAAGTTCCTGATTTGTAGAATAATTCCTTCTTGACTGGTCATCCTGAGGGTTCTGCAGTCATCACTCGGTATTTGTCGCTTCTTCACATTTGGTTTATTTTTAACCTACGATCCCCAATTCCTGCAAATTGCATTGAAAGGTCTATCGTTGAGAAAGCAAAATGTATCCTTTTCTTCCAAGAAGTCAGATGGACAGGAAAACTTCATGTGTGTATAAATGGGAGACCGTTCTTTGTGTGGAACTTCTAGTGATCCATCCTGGGTGCCCCCTTCCCACTGTTGGGGGCTTCATGGACTAAGCTCCATCAGGACACATGGGTGAAAGGTGTCCAGATTGAGCTACTATAGCAGCAGGGAGGAATAAAGACTCAAGCTATATATATATATATATATACTTTTCTTTTGGCTTAAAACAAAATTTTCTGGGACCACAAACCCCCAGTGTCAACATATAAATCTTTGAATCTCCCCCAACCCCTTTCCCCCCCCTCCCCCACCCCGAGTGGTTGCTTAAAGATGGAAGAAACTCAAGACGATGATGAGCAGTGGATGCAGAGCGGGCGGGGGGGGGGGGGGGAACCTAGCACACCAATGTTGCTGGTTTGTTTAAAGCAATCCGTTCTTAGAGGTTTCTTCAAGTTCTGAAAAGCAGCAAATCGAATGCCAACGCACAAGGCCATCCCTTCACGTCAGAACGCGGAAAGACCGGAAGAGGAAGTCGAGTGACCGCACTTCGTGTCTCAGTCCCGGGGCTATCTCACCCGCTTCTCAACCGAATATATAGACATGTAGTAATCGTTGCTGCCGACAGCTAGGTGAGGCTGGAGGAGGGAAAGAGAGAAAAAAAAAAGACGAAAGATAAGCGATCACCAATCACCGGAACACACAAAGCGATTCGATTCTCACATTTTACATTTGTTTTCCCGGGTGCGGACAGATTTCACTCTCCATGAAAAAGGAGGAGAACTCTAAATCTACAGCAGAATGCCAGCCGAACACTTAATAGTCCTAAGAATGCTCCCTCCCCCCGATAACACCGAATGTTTATACAGGGAGTCCCCGGGTCACGAACCCGTTAGGGACTTTCCTCCGGTTTGTAAATCGGAAATGTTCGTACGTTGGCCGCGCATGCGCAGAACGACAATTATGGACGTTTTCGATGTTCCGTCATATGCCGCTCTGCGCATGCGCAGCCAATTACGGCCATTTCCCGAGGCTCCGTCTGGCCGCACATGCGCAGAACAGCAGATGGACCGCGAAGAATGGCAGAGGGTCCCCGCAGCGCCCGGTTCGTAAGTAGGAGGGGTTCCTAAGTCGGGGACCCCCTGTACTTGCCTATTCTCTGCCTACTCCAGCCATGTGATCTGCAGCTCTGGCTCCCGTGTCAGCTGCAGGGGAGAGGAGGGAGCACTGACAACAGCTGGGCAATAGGAGCCTATGAGTGATGTCACTCCTCCCAGAATTGCCAGCCGCTGTTTTCAGTGGTCCTCCTCTCTCCCCTGCAGCTGCTGCTGGGTGGCACAGGGGAGCTGGACCACATGACCGGAATGAGAATAGGTAAGTATATATCCATCTTTATTACACAGGTTAGTCAGTAGAGTATAGGTGTTAGGAGGGGGAGGGGACAGATTTAACACTAGCGGGGGTTAAGGCTGGAACAGATAACGGGGGTGTTTTTTTTCTCCATATTGCAGAGAATAAATTAATGTGAAAACTTTTAGACTTTAGTACTACTTCAGCCTTAGATTGAGGGAAGGCTCGACGGACTATGAACATTGTACAATGTTCAATGAGATGCCGAGGCCCCCCCCCATTTTATTTTTTTATCTGTACTGTAAAAAACTTTCATAAAAATCATTGAAACAGATTGAGGGAAGGATTCCTTACTGTTAAAGTAGTAACAATTTAGGAATCCCTCCCCCAAAAAGTGCGAATAGCCGAGTGTGATAACAAATTAAAAAAAAAAATTGTGGTCTTCTGGAAGCGGAATATAGGGGGGGCTATCGGGATTGTTAGAGGATAAAAATCACACACTCCGGATGGACGGGGGTCTTGCACACCATGCACAGTACACAGATGAACTGCATATTTAGTCCGGAGTTCAGCTTTAAGACTCTAAAGGAAGATCCCATCTCACAACTTCACATCGAGAAATGTCTCTAAGCCCCGCCCACTGCCAGTGAACCAATAAATAAACCCGGAGGACTCGGCAACCATCCAACACACGGCACATACGTGATAATGTCCATACTCACCCAGTGCGGATGGAACGCCAGGCAACTGATGGCGCCAATCCTCTGCCCCATGAATCCATCATAGTACTTTATATTGCTGATCAATTCTCCGCTTCCATTGTACACGGTAATAAACTGGTTCATGGAACCGCTGGACCAATCGGAGGAGAGGAGAGAGAATGATGGGAAATCCGGGAATAAAACAGAACATTAGCATCTCATCACTAAACATCTATACAGTAATCCTAATCTGACCATCAATTAATCCTGGGGGGCTAGTAATCTGATTATCAGATGAGTAATATCCCGGGATCTATTGATTATCAGATAAGTAATATCCGGGGATCTATTGATTATCAGATTAGTAATATCCGGGAATCTATTGATTATCAGATTAGTAATATCCGGGAATCTATTGATTATCAGATAAGTAACATCCGGGGATCTATTGATTATCAGATAAGTAATATCCGGGGATCTATTGATTATCAGATTAGTAATATCCGGGGATCTATTGATTATCAGATTAGTAATATCCGGGGATCTATTGATTATCAGATTAGTAATATCCGGGGATCTATTGATTATCAGATAAGTAACATCCGGGGATCTATTGATTATCAGATAAGTAATATCCGGGGATCTATTGATTATCAGATTAGTAATATCCGGGGATCTATTGATTATCAGATAAGTAATATCCGGGGATCTATTGATCAGATGAGTAATATCCGGGGATCTATTGATTATCAGATTAGTAATATCCGGGAATCTATTGATTATCAGATAAGTAACATCCGGGGATCTATTGATTATCAGATTAGTAATATCCGGGGATCTATTGATTATCAGATTAGTAATACCTGGGGATCTATTGATTACCAGATTAGTAATATCCAGGAATCTATTGATTATCAGATTAGTAATATCCGGGGATCTATTAATTATCAGATTAATAACCCCCCAGAATTTATCATCAGATTAGTAATATGCGGAGATCTATTGGATTGATAATCAATCCTGGGGTAATATGTAGGCTGGGATGAGGGTATGGGGCTCTGGAAAGCCCTCCAGTGGTGGGGGTGGTTAGGCTTGTTGTGGGAATCAAGACACCTATCATTGGTGGATTTCGGGGGCTTTGTGGCCTGTAATGGATTTGTAAGGAAACCACTTTGGGACAGAATGGTGACTTTAGGTGAAGGAAACACTGAAAGCTGAACTCGAATCTGCTTAGATTTTTTTTTACTAATCTAATATTGAACCCAATAACATCATCCCTGGGTCTCTGTGCTTCTCTATGCAATGCAGGCAGATCATGGCTGGTGGGAGGGGCCGGCAGGGCGGCTGTACGTCATTTCCCGCAAACAGGAAGCTGTAGTAATACCCACATGTCATGCTAAGTCTCCATGACTAATCAAGCTCACACTGTGCAGTGAAATCAGAGGAAGCCATTTCAGTCCGGGAGAGGAGCCGGTGCCTTCTTCTGGATCAACTGTAACTATATAACAATATCACAATGTAACAATGTGTGACGGTGCAGAGTGCTGACTCACCAGGCAAAGAGGTTGGTCTGTGGGTGGTAGTCCAGGCTGGTCAGACCTTTGCCGATCTGCATCGTGTTTATGGATTCCGGAAGTCTGGGATCGTAATATCGAACGTCTCCATTGACGCTGTGTGTAGAGGAGGGGAGGAGTCATGAAGAGGGCGGCAGATATGGTGAGGAAAAAAGGGCAAGGCGGGAAGGGGCTTACCTGACACTCATTATGTTTCCATCCGCCTGATTCTGCAGATACGTCTTCACCACCCAGGCGGTGTGCTCCCGATACGTCATAACCCGACTGTAGGAAGAAAGAGATCATGTGATGAATGGAGGAGGGGAGCAGAGGAGGGACATGGAGGAGGGGAGCAGAGGAGGGACATGGAAGAGGGGAGCAGAGGAGGGGCATGGAGGAGGGGAGCAGAGGAGGGGCATGGAGGAGGGGAGCAGAGGAGGGGCATGGAGGAGGGGAGCAGAGGAGGGGCATGGAGGAGGGGAGCAGAGGAGGGGCATGGAGGAGGGGAGCAGAGGAGGGGCATGGAGGAGGGGAGCAGAGGAGGGGCATGGAGGAGGGGAGCAGAGGAGGGGCATGGAGGAGGGGCATGGAGGAGGGGCATGGAGGAGGGGCATGGAGGAGGGACATGGAGGAGGGAAGCAGAGGCGGGACATGGAGGAGGGGAGCAGAGGAGGGACATGGAGGAGGGGAGCAGAGGAGGGGCATGGAGGAGGGGAGCAGAGGAGGGGCATGGAGGAGGGGAGCAGAGGAGGGGCATGGAGGAGGGGAGCAGAGGAGGGGACATGGAAGAGGGGAGCAGAGGAGGGGACATGGAAGAGGGGAGCAGAGGAGGGACATGGAAGAGGGGAGCAGAGGAGGGACATGGAAGAGGGGAGCAGAGGAGGGACATGGAAGAGGGGAGCAGAGGAGGGACATGGAAGAGGGGAGCAGAGGAGGGACATGGAAGAGGGGAGCAGAGGAGGGACATGGAAGAGGGGAGCAGAGGAGGGACATGGAAGAGGGGAGCAGAGGAGGGACATGGAAGAGGGGAGCAGAGGAGGGACATGGAAGAGGGGAGCAGAGGAGGGACATGGAAGAGGGGAGCAGAGGAGGGACATGGAAGAGGGGGGCAGAGGAGGGACATGGAAGAGGGGGGCAGAGGAGGGACATGGAAGAGGGGGGCAGAGGAGGGACATGGAAGAGGAGGGGCAGAGGAGGGACATGGAAGAGGAGGGGCAGAGGAGGGACATGGAAGAGGGGAGCAGAGGAGGGACATGGAAGAGGGGAGCAGAGGAGGGACATGGAAGAGGGGAGCAGAGGAGGGACATGGAAGAGGGGCGCAGAGGAGGGACATGGAAGAGGGGCGCAGAGGAGGGACATGGAAGAGGGGCGCAGAGGAGGGACATGGAAGAGGGGCGCAGAGGAGGGACATGGAAGAGGGGGCGCAGAGGAGGGACATGGAAGAGGGGGCGCAGAGGAGGGACATGGAAGAGGGGGCGCAGAGGAGGGACATGGAAGAGGGGGCGCAGAGGAGGGACATGGAAGAGGGGGCGCAGAGGAGGGACATGGAAGAGGGGCGCAGAGGAGGGACATGGAAGAGGGGGCGCAGAGGAGGGACATGGAAGAGGGGGCGCAGAGGAGGGACATGGAAGAGGGGGCGCAGAGGAGGGACATGGAAGAGGGGGCGCAGAGGAGGGACATGGAAGAGGGGGCGCAGAGGAGGGACATGGAAGAGGGGGCGCAGAGGAGGGACATGGAAGAGGGGGCGCAGAGGAGGGACATGGAAGAGGGGGCGCAGAGGGACATGGAAGAGGGGCGCAGAGGAGGGACATGGAAGAGGGGGCGCAGAGGAGGGACATGGAAGAGGGGGCGCAGAGGAGGGACATGGAAGAGGAGGGGCAGAGGAGGCACATGAAAGAGGAGGGGCAGAGGAGGCACATGAAAGAGGAGGGGCAGAGGAGCGACATGGAGGAGGAGGGGCAGAGGAGCGACATGGAGGAGGAGGGGCAGAGGAGCGACATGGAGGAGGAGGGGCAGGGGAGCGACATGGAGGAGGAGGGGCAGGGGAGCGACATGGAGGAGGAGGGGCAGGGGAGCGACATGGAGGAGGAGGGGCAGGGGAGCGACATGGAGGAGGAGGGGCAGGGGAGCGATACGGAGAAGGGGGGGTCAGAAGAGCGACATGGATGAGGGGCATAGAGGGGGGGTGCAGAGGAGCGACATAGAGGGGGCAGAGGAGCGACATGGAGGAGGGGCACGGGTCCCGTTTTCCAATCACCAGATACAAACATATTCACTTCCTTCTACTTTGCTTACAGAGGGGAACATAGAAACTCACTCCAACATGGCGAACACCAGTCCAGCCCCCTGAAGAAGGTGTCACGGCAGCCCCCGGGAGAAGGTGTGATGGCGGCCCCTGGGAGACAGTGTCATGGCAGACCCTGGCCCAGGGGAGAAGGTGTCACGGCGGACCCCGGCAAAGGTTTCATGGCGAACTCCATCCCATCCCCAGGAAAGGGTTTCATGGTGGGCGGGAACTATTTTCTTAGACCAATTCAGTTGAAACATAGTCAGGAAAGGAATTAGCCACATGCAGGAGATAAAACGCCAATCTCTACAGCTGCAAGAGAAGGGTCCGGCCCAGGGACCAATCACAGCCTAGAATCTGGGTGTAGTGAGGAACTGTGACAGGCCCAGCCAGGACAGGGGGCTTTTGGAGGGGACTGCAGGGTGGTCTCTTCCCTGACTATGGGCCTTGGCTTTTAAAGGGAACACTACTCTTTGGGAGGTGGGTGCCTGGGGGGACCCTTGGAGTGGTGGTCTTGTTTGGATTCAAGTCTCATGTCTCCCCAAAACACACAGACTCTGGAAACTGGAGGTTCCATATACATATTTGGGGCCTCTATGTCCAAACCAGAAATGACAGTAGATGTTAATGTAATAAGCTCAAACCACTGGGGTCTCCTGCCATAATGTGTTTAGTGTAAGTAGGTCTCTCCCATAATGTGCCTCTTAAGTGTCTTCCTCCCATTGTTAATTGGATCCCCTATTGTTTCTGTCTGTCTTCTCATAATAATGTGTATTGTACAGTACTTTGTATTCAGTGTTGTAGGTGCCGAATGGTCTTGTCACCTAGGCTGGTTTAAGTGCCTAGTTAATTAGCTCATGTTAATTATATCATTGTCAGCTATTAGTTGCTAGATGTGGATTAGCATATAGTTGGCTGTTCCTTGGTTACGGTAATTATATTTCTCTATACAGTTTCCTTTGTATACGATAATATGATCAAGCTTTTATCTGATTTTGTGTGGTGTATAAATTCACACTTTTATGTTTTTCATCACCCTACACTGTGTCACAACTCGTGACTGGATCTTGAATTGTTCTGTTACCGAGCAAGGGAAGCTAATACGATGGACATACTCCTCTTACTACTGGGGTCCGTCACAAGAACCACAGAGGATTCTGGGAAAGAAGACACCTGCAGCAAACACTGGACAGCTTCCAGGGGGTGGGGCCTTACCAGTCGCTTTGGGACATCCTCCGGTCAAACACCCGAACGGTTCCGTCTCCGAGGCCGGCCACAATGAGGGAGCGATGCGAGTCGCAGGACAGGCTGGTCACACAGCTCTCCGAGCCGGTTGGCATATCCTAAAAAGCAGAATTACTGGTTAAAGTGGAACTCTAAAGACATTCTATATAGTAAAACCTTGGTTTGAGAGTAACTTGGTTTGAGAGCATTTTGCAAGACGAGAAAAAAATGTTAATTACATTTTTTTTTTAAAGCAATGTCTTGATATAAGAGTAGTGTCATGTCACAACTGAGTATAAAAGAAATGAGAGGCGCCTCTAAGTGTAGCAATATGGTTACATTTAATGAAGGTACAACATTTGGAAACTCACATGGTTGATGATTAAAACAGGTACATCAAGTATGCAGGGATCCGGGGTAAAGCTGTCCACATAGACCGTCCTCCTCACCACCATTGATGTCGTCCCTTCCACGAGCAGTTCAAGCCTCGCTTTCAGATCGCTCTACTGCAGGGTAGTCTTCCTGGACACGATTGCAGACTGACATCGGTGAGAGCCGGCGGTGCGGAGGATGGTCTATGTGGATCGTTTTACCCCGGATGCCTGCATACTTAGATGTGCCTCTTTTAATCATCAACCATGTGAGTTGCTAAATGTTGTACCTTCATTAAATGTAACCATATTGCTACACTTAGGGGCGCCTCTCTTCTCTTTAATACTCTGTAGCTCCTGCTGGATTTTGTTTCTAATCCCCTTGTAGATGGACATTTTATGGTTACACAACCTATCACATTGCTATAATCTTTTCATATGGACTATAAACTGAAGGACCTATGAATAAATGGTTGTGGAACGAATCATTTGAGTTTCCATTATTTCTAATGGGAAAATTCACTTTGATATACAAGTGCTTTGGATTACAAGCATGCTTCCGGAAGGAATTATGCTCGCAATCCAAGGTTTTACTGTACTTTACATTGGAATGCCGCTCAGCTCACCAAATGTTCCAATGTGTCATTTCCCGACTCGGGTGAGGAGCCAACAATCACCAAAAAAAAAAACTAAACCTTCCTAGGAGTGGTGCTGCCTCTGGTACTATGGCCTGCTGAGTGGGCGGAGTCCTCAGAATTCTGTGCCCCGTGTGTGACTGTTCAATGTGCATAAGAATGAAGGGAGACCCTGGCTGCCCAATTCATGCAGTGTAGTCACCGCTCACCTGAACCTTTATCTCCCTATCCGTGTCCCAGATCCGGATAATCCGCACGTCACCGGATGTGATGAGAAGTCCGCTCTCTTGCTCCCAGTCCACCACCATTCCGGCCCCTGAGAGACAAAGACATTAAATGCTGGAGCACCCCCTTCCTCGCCCCCCCCAACAATCTATTACACCCACCACTCCCAGTCCACCAGCATTACGGCTCCTGAGAGACAAAGACATTCAATGCTGAAGCACCCCCGCCCCCCTAACAATCTATTAAGCCCACCACCATTCCGGCCCCTGGGAGACAAAGACATTCAATGCTGGAGCTCCCCATCCTCTGTCCCCCAACAATCCATTGAACCCACCACTCTCAGTACACACACCGGAGTGGGGTTTCTGCAAGAAGTCCCTAGGGGCCCCCGTCACGATACATCCATGACTGGTAGATCACATCCCCACCTAGCCAACACTCCATCTGAAATGCTCCTCCCCCATATGCAGAGCGGCACAGGGAAGCAACATCCCAAGATCCTGTGCTGATGGCTGATGGCTGCCTGTCCCTCTGCCACATCTGTCCATTCCAGGAACCTGTGTGTGTGTGACATCACATGGGATGAACGCAAGAGGACGACTAGCGGCAATCAGCACAGGGCACTTCAGATGCTGCTTCCCTGCGCGGCACTGCACGTGGAGGACACTGCTACCGTACTGTAGACAGCTGCTTCCTGTAATGAGCCCTCCAAACCCGCCTTTACTCTGCCCTGCTGACCTGACACCATGCTCCGTCCTGCTGACCCCCCCCCCCCCCCCCCAGTGCTCTGCCGTGCTGACCCACCCCCCGGCCTCTGCCCTGCCGGAAAGGATTTGGGCCAATCTTATATATTTTTTTTTCTTTTCTAGCCCCTGGTGGGAGCCAAACCTTTTTGTAAGACTAAATGCCAGGGGTGTTTTCCGATCAATTGGTTGTCACAATGATCACATGATCAGAGGAGACTGTCCTACTGGCCTCTAGGAGTGTCTGACCAAATTATGGCGTAACTGAAGGGGAATGCGCTGCCGGAAGATGGTGAAGAAAGGTAAGTATTACGCTTTTAGATCGACTCCTCGTCAGCTGGAAGGAGCAACATTTTCATCAGTGAAAATGCAGCAAAACTGTACTGAGGGAAACATGAAGCCTGTCACTGCTGACCCTGAAAATGCTGCTTTCCTGGCTCTCCCATTCACCTGCCATCTTCAACAATTATTGGATGACTTGACCTCTAACCATCACGCACAGTCCGAGAAAAGTCAGAACTTCTGATCTGAGGGCAAAGTCTGAAACCCCAATAACTAGTATCTTCAAAAGAAAACAGTGCCAGTCCAGGTTCCTGTCCACAGGGACTCCATGACCCCCGACCTCTGACCCTGATACACAGTGACTCCATGACCCCCGATTACACAGAGCTACACAGTGACTCCCATGACCCCTGACCCTCAAATGACCCCTAGAACTGAGCTCACCTTGTTTACTTTTATCCAGATAAATGGAAACTCGCCGCGTTAAGCCTGAGGACCAGAAAATGAGAAGAAATAACGGTCCACAGAAAACACCATAGAAGTAATATCAGTATTATTATCAACCAATGATGTTAAAGCAGGAACTTCACTCCCCACCCACGCTCCTCTCCCCCTTCCCTTTCATGCTGGGTTGTGCACAGAAACGCGTTACCCCACAAAGAAACAAACACAAATGGAAAACCTTGTAAGAGAGGAGGAGGGATGGGGGGAGGGGTACAATGATATAAAGTAAGTTGGGAAGGAGGAGGTCCACTTTAGATACCAACCAAAAGAAAGCTCTGTTCTAAAAAATATTAAACCCATTTAGGTGCATTACAGAGTAATTGTCAGTCAAACTATCACAGCACTGTGGCCTGGTGACGAAGGAGTATATAGGGGACGGTGATGAAGGAGTATATACGGGATGGTTATGAAGGAGTATATAGGGGATGGTTATGAAGGAGTATATAGGGGATGGTGATGGAGGAGTATATAGGGGATGGTGATGAACGAGTATATAGGGGAAGGTGAGGAAGGTGTATATACGGGAAGGTGAGGAAGGTGCATATACGGGAAGGTGAGGAAGGTGTATATACGGGAAGGTGTATATACGGGAAGGTGAGGAAGGTGTATATACGGGAAGGTGAGGAAGGTGTATATATGGGAAGGTGAGGAAGGTGTATATACGGGAAGGTGAGGAAGGTGTATATATGGGAAGGTGAGGAAGGTGTATATATGGGAAGGTGAGGAAGGTGTATATATGGGAAGGTGAGGAAGGTGCATATACGGGAAGGTGAGGAAGGTGCATATACGGGAAGGTGAGGAAGGTGCATATACGGGAAGGTGAGGAAGGTGTATATACGGGAAGGTGAGGAAGGTGTATATACGGGAAGGTGAGGAAGGTGTATATACGGGAAGGTGAGGAAGGTGGTTCAGAGCAAAAACAAACTAGGAGAAGAGATAAAAATCACAATATCACAGGAAAGAGTTCTTCTGAAATACGAAGATTTGGCCACCGCATGGCATCTTTCGCTTACCACGTGTAGATGGCAACATATCAGACAATCCCTGCCACGCCGTCACCATTTCCGGATTCTTCTCCAGATCGGCAAAGTTCTTCCACACCCTTATAGCGCCATCATCTGCAGAGACACCGTACACATCATGATGCCCATCCCCCTACATATGCCAAGATATCTATAAGTCTGTGATGGTGGTCCTCTTCATTTGCCATGATATCACAATAACCAGGTTCTCATAGCTGAGGAGATGGAGCAGCTTTCTATGACAGTAATAACGTTGCACAGACGGGTCCATGGATTCCATGCACACCGCATAGAGGGGTATATAGATTCTACGCACACCGCATAGAGGGGTCCATAGATTCTATGCACACTGCATAGAGGGGTCCATATATTCTACGCACACTGCATAGAGGGGTCCATATATTCTACGCACACCGCATAGAGGGGTATATAGATTCTACGCACACCGCATAGATGGGTTGGATGGATTTGGCGCACACTGCACCACTTTTAGAACATGAGAGACACTTTCACATCCTCTCTGAGCCGGCCTTTATGAAATCCAGGGATTGTGGTTTGAACTGTTACAAGTGTTTTTGTTCCAGTGATAGGCCCTCCAATATAGCTGCAGGCTGTTCCTGCACCCTCCCCCATCAGTGCCCTATGATCTGGTACCACCTACCTGTGGCGGTGAGCAACAGCGAGCAGTCCTGGCCGTTCAGGTACTCCATGGCGGTGATGCGGGTGTAGCGTGGGTTCCCGTTGTGGAAGTAGTCCAGCTTCTCTCCTTTCTCCCAATCCCAAAAGCTGCACCACAGAAACAAAGAACTCCGGGTGAACGTCTGATCCAAGGTGTCATTCCCAGATCAGTGACCCGCTACAGACAGGAACACTGACCGGGATTTTTTTTTTATCACTTTGGTAAATGGGGAAAAAGCCCAACTTTTTTTTTTTTCATAAAAGCTGAACTCCGGGAAAAATACACACATAGCATAACATCTCGGCTGTACACACTTGTACTCAGATATAAGCAGATTCTTCCACGGATCGGCATAAATGTGCATGTGCCACGCGTACAACTCACACATGTGTTTACACCGACACAGAGAAGCATTGGAGTGTATCTGAGTACAACATACAGCTAATGAATGGCCGGCTCTACACCGCGCCTGAGGAACGCCGGGACTTTACACTCTGTGAGCCTCAGGTGACACTTTGTAACTTTATGTAGATTTTTTTTTTTAATTATGTCAAAGCTGGAGCAATATCGACTTCCATCGTTCATTATACTGCGATATAAACTCCATATTACATCCCTGTGTATCCCTGTCTGCATACGTTATACTGACATCATTATTTATAATAGGAGGAGGAAAATTATATTATTATTATAGGAGGAGGATTATCATATCATTATAGGAGGACTATTATATCATTATAGGAGGATGATAATTCTCCTCCTATAATAATATAATAAGCCTCCTCCTATAATAATTATAGGAGGAGGCTTATTATATTATTAAAGCAGGAGGATTATTATATTATTAACCACTTAAGCCCCGGACCATTTCGGGCCATTAGGACCAGGCCTGTTTTTGGGATTCGGCACTGCGCTGCTTTAACTGTAAATTGTGCGGACATGCAATGTTGTACCCAAATGAAATTTGCGTCCTTTTCTTCCCACAAAGAGAGCTTTCTTTTAATGGTATTTGATTGCCTCTGCGATTTTTATTTTTTGCGATATAAACAGAAAAAGACCGAAAATTTTGAAAAAAAATGATATTTTCTACTTTTTGTTATAAGAAAAATCGAATAAACTCAATTTTAGTCATACATTTAGGCCAAAATGTATTCAGCCACATGTCTTTAGTAAAAAAATGTCAATAAGCGTATATTTATTGGTTTGCGCAAAAGTTATAGCGTTTACAAACTAGGGTACATTTTCTGAAATTTACACAGCTTTAAATTTATGACTGCCTATCTCATTTCTTGAGGTGCTAAAATGGCAGGGCAGTACAAAACCCCCCCAAATGACCCCATTTTGGAAAGTAGACACCCCAAGGAAATTGCTGAGAGGCATGTTGAGCCCATTGAATATTTTTTTTTTTTTGTCCCAAGTGATTGAATAATGACAAAAAAAAAAAAAAAAAAAAAAATTACAAAAAGTTGTCACTAAATGATATATTGCTCACACATGCCATGGTTATATGTGGAATTGCACCCCAAAATACATTCTGCTGCTTCTCCTGAGTACGGGGATACCACATGTGTGGGACTTTTTAGGAGCCTAGCCACGTACGGGACCCCGGAAACCAAGCACCGCCTTCAGGATTTCTAAGGGCGCAAATTTTTGATTTTACTCCTCACTACCTATCACAGTTTCGAAGGCCATAAAATGCCAAAATAGCACAAAACCCCCCCAAATGACCCCATTTTGGAAAGTAGACACCCCAAGCTATTTACTGAGAGGCATGTTCAGTCCATGGAATATTTTATATTTTGCCACAAGTTGCGGGAATATGACAAACTTTTTTTTTTTTGCACAAAGTTGTCACTAAATGATATATTGCTCACACATGCCATGGGCATATGTGAAATTACACCCCAAAATACATTCTGCTGCTTCTCCGGAGTACGGGGATACCACATGTGTGGGACTTTTTGGGAGCCTAGCCGCGCACGGGACCCCAAAAACCAAGCACCGCCTTCAAGGTTTCTAAGGGCATAAATTTTTGATTTGACTCCTCACTACCTATCACAGTTTTGAAGGCCATAAAATGCCAAGATGGCACAAAACCCCCCCAAATGACCCCATTTTGGAAAGTAGACACCCCAAGCTATTTGCTGAGAGGCATGTTGACCCCATTGAATATTTTGTTTTTTGTCCCAAATGATTGAATAATGACAAAAAGAAAAAAAAAAAATGTACAAAAAGTTGTCACTAAATGATATATTGCTCACACATGCCATGGTTATATGTGGAATTGCACCCCAAAATACATTCTGCTGCTTTTCCTGAGTACGGGGATACCACATGTGTGGGACTTTTTGGGAGCCTAGCCGCGTACAGGGCCCCAAAAACCAAGCACTGCGAACGCTGCAGTTATGTGTGTTGTGTTTGGTAAGTGACAGTGATCGATCGATACTGCACTTGGGTGGGCTGGGCTGGGCGGAGGGGCTAAACGCAGGCGCTAGCAGGTATCTGGGCTGATCCCGCTAACACTGCGTTTTTGGGAACCCTAAACTGCTGGGGATGCTAGTATAGATCTGATCAGATCTGATCAGATACTATACCACTAAGGGTGGTGTATGCTTTGCGCGTGGGTGTTAGCGTTACTGTCACTAACCTAACACTGCCTGGGGCGACGCAGACCCTCTCTGATGCTAAAACCTAATTGATCTCACCCGCCGGGCGATCAGGGGGGTTAAACCTTTATTGGGTTATATACGGCGGGTGCCCTGATGCTATAAAAAGCAAACTAATCAACCAGCGTCACCCGTAACCTTTATATGGTGATCACTGGTGAAAGGGTTAACTAGGGGCAATCAGGGGGTTAAAACCTTTATTAGGTTAAATATGGGGGTACCTGACACTATATAAAAACCTGACGGGTAACCTAAATAACTTACTGGCTAACCAGTGACACCAGTGACGCTTATACGGCGATCACTGGTGAAAGGGTTAACTCTAGGGGCAATCAGGGGGTTAAAATAATATATGGGGGTACCTGACACTAATAAAAACCTGCGGCGAACCTAAAAAAAAAATAACTGCCTATCTAAAACACCAGCGACACGAATACAGCGATCGGAAAAACAATTGCTTAGTGACGCTGAAGTTAGGGGGTGAAAGGGTTACCTGGGGGGTGATCAAGGGGTTAAACCTTTATTAGGGGGGGGTTAGGGGGCTACCCTGGACCTAAAGGGGCCTAATCCTAACTGCCCTGCAACTTTTTACAATCACAGATGACACTAAATGCAGTGATCAGTAAAATAAATGATCACTGCAATCAGTGACACTGTGATTGGGGGCTTTGGGGTGACCTGGGGGGTGATCTGGGGGTGACTGGGGGGTGATTTGTGTGCCTATGTGTACCTACGTGTCAGTGGACTGTTGGTGCACTAACCTGCTTCTTCTCTGCTCGGCGCCGGGAACGAAAAGACCGCGGCGAGGGAGATGACATCACTTCCTCCAGCCTTGTTTACATCACATGGCGGAGGAAGCATTTTCATTGGCCGGGAGCGATCGCGAGGGGGGGGCGGAATCGAGCGGCCCCCCCTCATGCCTGATCGCTCCCGAACACTTAACGGCCGCTCACTGCAGTGAAGGGGGGTCCGGATGGACCCCCCAACTGCACAAAGGCGATCACGTAGATCTACGTGATTCTGCCTGTCCGTGCCATTCTGCCGACGTAAATCGGCGGTGGGCGGTCGTTAAGTGGTTAAAGCAGGAGGATTATTATATATCATTATAGGAGGAGGATTAATATATCATTATAGGAGGATGATTATTATAGGCGGAGGATTATTATATTATTATAGGAGGAGGATTATTATATATCATTATAGGAGGAGGATAATCATATTAAAGGAGGAGGATTATTATATTATTAAATGAGGAGGATTATTTTAGAAGAGGATTGTTATATTATAGGAGGAGGATAATCATATTATTAAAGGAGGATTATTATATAGTTATAGGAGGATTATTATATTAATAAATGAGGAGGATTATTATTGAAGAGGATTATTATAGGAGGAGGATTATTATAGGAGGAGGATTATTATAGGAGGAGGATTGTTATATCATTTTAGGAGGAGGATCATTATATTATTCTAGGAGGAGTATTACATTATTATAGGAGGAGGAGTATTACATTATTATAGGAGGAGGAGTATAAATATTATTATAGGTTTGGCAACGCCGGCTTACCAGATGCTGTCCTTGTCAGCGACGGCGATGCAGGAGGTGAACGGGTGAAACTTCACAACGGAGGGAACACCGGGATTGCGGTTAATAAATATCTGATCGTCTAATCTGGTGACACCTGAGAGGAACACAAGATGGAGAAGATTTACTCTGATTGCTGTCAGGACAGAAATTGATGGGAAATCAAAAATATTAGATTGCCACCAGAACAAGAAACAGAGGGGAACCTCCAATGGGGACACATGTTCCAGCGACAGCCGTCTGGAGGGGGGCAACCATTTTGTTTTTAGTTATACTTCAACCCTTCCCTACTCTGTCCAAAATTAAAAATAAATCTGTATCCCAATTGTTCTCGTGTGTTGAAATTAAAAATAAATCTGTATCCCAATTGTTCTCGTGTGTTGTCACCCAGTCACATGATCTCCCTGTGGCGACTACAAGGGGCCCTCTCAGCACACATGACACAGACACGGTTGTCACCATCAGGAGAGCCACCCTGAGAAATGCCGTGCAGCTATTGGTCTATAGAGACGGGAAGTGGCTGCAATGTTTTAGCAAACTCCATGTCACCCAGTCCGGGTTTACACCGAATGGCAACCAATAGCAGTGCCATCCCCAGACACCCAGGGTGGTCGGTACAATCAATGAATCTTGCTGGAGATATTCCTCAGACAGTGAGGCCGGCGCTCAGGTTTCCTCCTGGGATCCTTCAGCTCCTGACAGACCAGATCCCGGCCTTCCTCTCTAACATATTACAGAGCCGAGCTGCTGCAGGCTGGATATCGATCACTGGCTGGACACTCGTCAGATCACATTCACTCTGCTTGGCAGGACAGGCGCCTCGCCAATACAATTCAAACCTCATATTCCCACAAAGGAAGGAGAAATGTCATCCCGCCAGTGTAATTCCGCACCGCCATCCAGGAAAGAAACAAGAGGAGCGGGGGCAGGGGTGGGGGGAGCAGGGCGAGAAAGACCAGGGAGTGTCCTCTGTCCCTTCAGATCTCAGCCCCCTACAGTTCTGATCCCCCTTTACATCTCAGCCCCCTGCAGCACTGACTTACCCTTTACATCCCAGCCCCCTGCAGCACTGACTTCCCCTTTACATCCCAAACCCCTGCAGCTCTGCCACCCCTTCAAATCACAGCCCCCTACAGCCCTGACCCCCCTGTACATCACAGCCCCCTACAGCCCTGACCCCCCTGTACATCACAGCCCCCTACAGCCCTGACCCCCCTGTACATCACAGCCCCCTACAGCCCTGACCCCCCCCCTGTACATCACAGCCCCCTGCAGCGCCGCTCCTCCTTTACATCACAGCCCCCTGCAGCTCCGCTCCCCCTTTAGATCACAGCTCCCTGCAGCTCTGACACCCCCCCTGTACATCACAGCCCCCTGCAGCTCCCCCCCTGTACATCACAGCTCCCCCCCCCTGTACATCACAGCCCCCTGCAGCTCCCCCCCCTGTACATCACAGCCCCCTGCAGCTCCCCCCCCTGTACATCACAGCCCCCTGCAGCTCCCCCCCCTGTACATCACAGCCCCCTGCAGCTCCCCCCCTGTACATCACAGCCCCCTGCAGCTCCCCCCTGTACATCACAGCCCCCTGCAGCTCCCCCCCGTACATCACAGCCCCCTGCAGCTCCCCCCTGTACATTACAGCCCCCTGCAGCTCCCCCCCTGTACATCACAGCCCCCTGCAGCTCCCCCCCTGTACATCACAGCCCCCTGCAGCTCCCCCCCTGTACATCACAGCCCCCTGCAGCTCCGCTCCCCCTTTACATCACAGCTCCCTGCAGCTCTGCCCCCCCCTGTACATCACAGCCCCCTCTGCAGGCCCCCCCCTTTACATCACAGCCCCATGCAGCTCTGCCCCTCCTTTATATCACAGCCCCGGGCAGATCTGCTCCCCCATTACATCACAGCCCCCTGCAGCTCTACCCCCCTTTACATCACAACCCCCTGCAGATCTGCCCCCCCTTTACATCACAGGCCCCTGCAGATCTGCCCCCCCTTTACATCACAGCCCCATGCAGCTCTGCTCCCCCTTTACATCACAGCCCCCTGCAGCTCTACCCCCCTTTACATCAAAGCCCCCTGCAGCTCTACCCCCCCTTTACATCAAAGCCCCCTGCAGATCTGCCTTCCCTTCACATCAAAGAGACGAGAGAGTGTCCTCTTCCCCCTTTACTCAGGTACACATAGCAAGAGGCACATCAGCACTGGATGTATGATGGGAGCGGGAGGTGCTGGCGGTAACTTCATATTAACAAGCTGGTGATTGGTTGCTGGGACTGTCCTGCATCCTAACAACCAATCCCCAGCTTGTTAATATGAAGAGTTAATTCATCCTGTGCTGCTGTGCCTCCCTCCTTGTATGGAAAACAGTTTTGCTTCCCTCTCTCTACTCTACTGTGATCGTGACAGCAGCGGAGGCAGGGAGGAGGAATTGGCTGCTAAATGGCAAAACCGCAGGGGTCTGGATGGAACAGTGTCTAGGGATTGGGATCTGGACCACGGTCTGCTATTTAGCGATGCTTGCTCTATAATGTCCCATTCAAATCCCCCAGTGTTATCTCTGCAGTTTCTAGTTTTATTTGTAGACCCGCACAGGAGCGGGGCGCAGGACACTGGGGAATTTATAGTTTCCCATCACCTGGCGGCCATGTTTGTGTGGCTCTCACCTTTCTGTATGAGGCTCTGCGCTTGTCTCCGGACCTTGGCGTTGCGAAGGAACCTCCACTCTCGCTCTTTGCGAACTTGGCTCTCCATGTCGTGCTCTTCAGGCATCTTGTGAAAAAATAGAGGAGACGCATCAATGCACCACACTGGAGAACAGGCCGCAGAATCGGCTTCTCTACATTAAAGTAAAATTATGGCTGCTCATTCAAATAAATGTGTGCCGCAGCAATCAATTATAAAGTAGATTCCTAGGATTGGGTGACAACAATGCTGCACTGCTCCTGAATTCACAGCAGAGTTGTCACTCTCATGGGGGTGGTGCCTGATTGCACCAAAGAAGGATGAGATGTTGCAAGGGGTGTGGCTATGAGTATTGTCACTGCTGATTCAGCTTGTAGCTCATCAATCGCCACCTGGCCACACCTAGTCCCGCCCACTGATTTCTGAATTGACAACCCGCCCACTGTGAGCTGCAGTGTCTGAGGGGGGAGCGTTTTGAAACACCAATAGGGTTCTGGGATCAGATTCTCTATGGGTCCCCGAAATTGTCCCCCAGGCACACTGGCTCTGATTTGGCAGCACTACACAAAACGATAACCCCCCTCAGGAGGAAGTGAAAGGACCTAAAGAATCCACATAAAACAATGAGAGCGCCAAACATCCAAGAATCCAAGCTCCTTTAGTGATAATTTCTTTATCGTACACCACGGGACACAGAGCTAGTCATTACATAATGGTTAAGGGTCACCAGCGGTGATTGGACACTGGCACAACCAATGGAAGACAGTTCCCCTCCATATAACCCCTCCCATCAGGGAAGTACCTCAGTTTTTTCGCCAGTGTCGAAAGGTGTTGGACGCGTTAGGAGGTGCTAAAGGAAAGCTCCACCAAAGAGACCCTCTGGGGGTAAAAGAGCTATGCTTTCGGATCCATCCAAGACGCCTACAAATGAGCTGAATCTGGATGGGATCCGGGCCTCATCCATGAGGCGTCGCCTGTAATGTCTCTCTTCGGAGGACTGGGCTCTAAGATCCAGCACTTTCGCTATAAAGTCCTGGTAAGAGTCTTGTACAAGGCCCAGGGGAGAGGTATCCTTTAAATAGGAACCCATATCCCTGAAGGTTGGCACACATAGCCCACCGTGAAGGGTGAAGTTTGGCATCTGTCTGAAAACTTTCAGCAGAAAAACCTGCGGCGTGGATAAGGTGAGATTAGAAGGTCCATAACTAGGTTGGGACCTTTTTCAAAAAGTGGATGTCTTCTTTTTTTCCACCACTGGGGGGAGTAAAGAGCTGAATATACTCACCTCACTCTGTTCAGTGTCGGCTTCGGCGAAGTACACTGCTCGTCACCTCCGCTGCTGAGCTTGCTTGAGCACCCCGCTCCTCCTTCCGGTGGCCGATACAGACACCTGCAGATGCAGGTAAGTGGGGACAGGGGCTGATGAGAGTCCTCTCTCACTATGGCCACCACCATAGCGCTAAAGGCCGGGAGCGCGCTTTATCGGAGGGGGGGGCCGAGGCGTGCGCGGGCACGTGGCGCGCGCAGGCATAGAAACGGCGCCAAATTTAAAAGACTGTCAGTGTAAAAAGCACTGCAGCAGCAAGCAAGCTCGTTAGTTCTCTTGTTCCTGGCAGAGAAACACAGCAGCTATACAGGGACGTAAGACTCCATGTGGTTGGATTGGGTACTTCCTAGAAGACATCCATGTTATGCATAGTTATGTGTTAAAAGTTGCATACTTAATGTATTTGCTAAACTGAACACGGTAGTATATGCATTTAGGTACCTTGTATTTTGTCTAAACAGTAAGTCTTCCAGGGGAAGTAATGCGGACAAAAAGAGATAAAAGAGCACCGCCGCCTGAGACAGGGGGCTCTAGCTGTGCCGACTCGGTACCTTCCTCTCCTGTGTTGCCAAAAGCACCTGTACAGGATGAGCCATTACCTCTGTCAGGTATGGCGGCTTCCCCAGTGAAGCCTGGGCCTGCATATGTCACTGAGGACACTTTATCAGCTGCCCTAAATAATCTGGAGGAGAAAATTGCTACTTTAATCGCTAAATCCTCTAAAAAGGACAATAAGCGAAGCAGATCTCCTCCAGTATTGGACCTCCCTTCAGAAGTACCTGAGGAGGAGGAGGATGAGGAGGAGGCTACATCAGCAGAGGATGAGGAGTCAGACGGATCAGGGATATCGGATGAGCCTTTTTCGGTATCCCAGATTTTAAAGTCACAGGTGCAATGCTATGCAGGAGCCGTGCGAGCTGCATTTAGGTTACCCTCTTTGGAGGTAACAGAATCACCTGTCTCCTCCCTAGGATCATTAAGATCCCTGCAAGGTGCATGCTCCTTCCCGGTTCATCCGTTACTAGAGGATCTATTGTACGCAGACTGGCAACATCCAGATAAGCGTTTTTCACCTCCAAAAAAGTTTAACATTCTTTATCCTATGGAGGAAAATTTTTTAAAGAAATGGAGCCTGCCTACGGTAGATGCGGCTATTTCTTGTGTAAATAAAAACCTGACATGTCCAGTGGATAATGTACAAGTGTTTAAAGATCCTTCTGAGAAGAAGTTGGAATCCTTACTGAAATCCTCCTTCCTTTTGGCCGGCTCAATTATCCAACCTGCAGTAGCAGCAGTCGGTATGTGTCAGGTCGTCAGCCAACAGGTAAAGCAGGGGCTGAAGGAGCTGCCTTCAGAGCAGGCTAAAAATTGGGAGAATTTGCCTAAAGCCTTATGCTTCACAGTGGATGCCATGAGAGATTCTATCATACAGGCATCACGCCTTACACTCCAGCTGGTACAGAAGCGCAGAGTACTTTGGCTTAAGCATTGGTCAGCGGAAGCCCCATGCAAAAAGTTGTTGGCAAGTTTCCCGTTCCATGGCGAACGCCTTTTTGGGGAAGATTTAGAAAGATATATCCAAAAGATATCAAGTGGTAAAACGACACTTTTACCTGAGAGAAAGAAAAACAAGAGACCTTGTTTTAAACGCACTCTCTCCCCAGCTCCCGGGAAATCTGACTCCAGCCAGTGGCGACGGCCTTTTCAGCCGCCCAAAAAAGCCAAAGAACAGGCTCAGAAGAACAAGAAGCCGTGGGGTTCAAGAGCTAATAAGCAAGTCCCCAAAACCTCTCATTGAAGGGGCGCCCCCGCTCGGCCGAGTGGGGGGAAGGCTTCGTCAGTTCTCAGCGACTTGGCGGACAGAAACCCAGGACAAATGGGTGGTATCCACAATATCCTCAGGGTACAGACTGGAATTTCGAGAGATCCCATCTTCTCAATTCCGAAGTTCAAGACTCTCCAAGGATCCACAAAAAAGAGGATCCTTCTTCAAAGGTTTGAATCACTTAATAGCTCAAGGTGTGGTTACAGAGGTACCCCAAAAGGAGCAAGGTTCAGGTTTTTACTCAAACCTCTTTGTGATTCCAAAACCGAACGGAGAAGTCAGACCCATCCTGGATCTAAAAAATCTAAACCAGTTTCTGAACGTTCGCCATTTTCGAATGGAAACGATTCGATCCGTGGTCGCTACTTTAAAAGGCGGAGAATTCATTGCGTCCATAGATATCAAAGACGCATATCTACACATACCAATCCTCCCCGCTCACCAAAGATTCCTAAGGTTTGCGGTAGAAGATCGCCACTTTCAATTTGTGGCCCTGCCATTTGGTGTAGCCACCGCGCCCAGAGTATTCACAAAGGTGCTAGCTCCTCTGTTAGCAAACCTAAGAACACGGGGCATTGCGGTAACAGCCTATCTAGACGATCTACTATTAATAGATCAGTCAAAGGAGGGATTGGATCACGCTGTAGACACTACAGTAGGATACCTGGAGCATTTAGGATGGATTATAAACTTACAAAAATCCTCTCTCCAGGCCCAAAGAAGGATAGTGTACCTGGGCATGATCATAGATACAGCCCAAAACAGGGTATACCTGCCAGAGCCAAAGATACAGTCTCTGAAAGACCGGATCCACAAGGTCAAAGCAAACAAGAGGCCGTCTATTCGCCTTTGCATGAGACTATTGGGAAAGATGGTAGCCTCCTTCGAGGCAGTCCCTTACGCCCAGTTTCATTCGAGACTACTTCAAGGCAATATTTTAGCCTCCTGGAACAGGAAGAGCCAAGCTCTGGATATACCCATGCGCCTGTCCTCACAAGTACGCCACAGCTTCAATTGGTGGCTAGAAGCCAGGAATTTACGGAAGGGAAAGTCCTTCCTCCCAGTGGCCTGGAAGGTGGTATCTACGGATGCCAGCCTATCGGGCTGGGGTGCAGTATTCGAGGAGGCTTCTACCCAGGGAACCTGGGCCAAGACTCAGGGGATCCTGCCCATCAATGTGCTAGAGATCCGGGCGGTATATCTAGCCCTCAAAACCTGGACATACAGGTTACAGGGCTACCCAGTTCGGGTTCAATCCGACAATGCTACGGCAGTAGCTTACATCAATCACCAAGGAGGCACCCACAGTCGGGCAGCCCAAAGAGAGGTGAACCGGATCTTGGCATGGGCAGAAGAGCATGTACCTTCCATCTCTGCAATCTTCATTCCAGGGATAGAAAACTGGCAAGCAGACTACCTGAGTCGTCAGCAGCTGCTACCAGGAGAGTGGTCTCTTCACCCAGAGATCTTTCAGGCCATATGTCTGAGATGGGGAAACCCAGATGTAGACCTGCTAGCTTCCAGGTTCAACAAGAAATTGGACAACTTTGTGTCCAGAACGAGAGATCCTCTAGCCTACGGGACAGACGCTCTAATAACTCCATGGAATCAGTTCTCACTGATCTATGCATTCCCTCCGATCCCTCTTCTACAAAGACTGCTTCGCAGGATCAAGGAGGAGGGAATACCAGTAATCCTAGTGGCCCCAAACTGGCCCAGGAGGCCTTGGTATGCCGAGATCGTAAAAATGGCGATAGGAAGGCCCTGGAAGCTTCCACTTCGACACGACCTGTTGTCACAGGGTCCAGTATTCCACCCTTCCTTACAAAGGCTAAATTTGACGGCCTGGCTGCTGAGACCCACATTTTGAAAAAGAGAGGGGTCTCTGGCCTGGTTCTTTCTACGCTCATTAATGCTAGAAAGCCAGCCTCCAGACTCATCTATCATAGAGTCTGGAAAGCATACGTTTCCTGGTGTGAATCCAGAAGTTGGAATCCTCTGAAATATGAAATAAGTAGGATTCTTGCTTTTTGCCAGTTAGGAGTGGATATGAAATTAGCCCTTAGCACCATCAAAGGGCAAATATCGGCTCTATCAGTCTTCTTTCAGAGACCATTGGCATCTCACTCCCTAGTTCGGACATTCATTCAGGGGGTACTGAGGATAAATCCTCCAGTCAGGTCTCCCTTGTGTCCATGGGATTTGAATTTGGTATTGTCAGTGTTGCAAAAGCAACCTTTTGAACCTATTCGCCATATTCCTTTAATTATATTAAGTAGGAAATTGGCCTTTCTGATTGCTATAGCATCTGCTAGGAGAGTATCAGAGCTAGCAGCTCTTTCTTGTAAAGAGCCTTATCTAATTTGTCACAAGGACAAGATCGTACTACGACCCCATCCGGCTTTTCTGCCTAAGGTGGTGTCGGCTTTTCACTTGAATCAAGACATTGTTCTGCCTTCCTTTTTTCCAAACCCGCGGACGGCGGGGGAAAAATGATTACACTCTCTAGATCTAGTGAGAGCGGTAAGGGTGTATCTGCAAGCAACCGCTCAGATACGTAAAACAGATGTTTTGTTTATTTTACCAGATGGTCCCAAGAAGGGCCAAGCGGTATCAAAATCCACCATTTCCAGGTGGATTAGACAAGTAATTGTTCAAGCTTATGGTTTAAAGAACAGGACTCCTCCTTTTCCTGTTAAGGCGCACTCTACCAGGGCGATAAGTGCTTCATGGGCAGTGCACCACCAGGCTTCGATGGCTCAGATCTGTAAGGCTGCAACTTGGTCCTCAGTCCATACATTTTCCAAATTATATCAAATAGATGTGAAAGGACATGAGGATTCCGCCTTCGGGCGAAGTGTGCTGCAGGCAGCAGTATAGGGCTTCTGGTCCGCAAGCGGTCGGTTTGATCTGTGTCTCCCCCCCTTCATATGAGCATTGCTCTGGGACGTCCCATTATGTAATGACTAGCTCTGTGTCCCGTGGTGTACGATAAAGAAAATAGGATTTTTATAACAGCTTACCTGTAAAATCCTTTTCTTGGAGTACACCACGGGACACAGAGGTCCCACCCTTCTTATGGGAACCTTACTGCTTTGCTACAAAACTGAGGTACTTCCCTGATGGGAGGGGTTATATGGAGGGGAACTGTCTTCCATTGGTTGTGCCAGTGTCCAATCACCGCTGGTGACCCTTAACCATTATGTAATGACTAGCTCTGTGTCCCGTGGTGTACTCCAAGAAAAGGATTTTACAGGTAAGCTGTTATAAAAATCCTATTATTGATTCTTAGAATAGAGAACGCATTTCGGGGGCCGAACACCCCCCCCCTTTTTTAGCGCTTAAGAATTCTGGCTGTGCTTAAATTAACTCAGGTGAGCAGATACCAAATAACTCTGCATTGGGATGTCCTGCTGGGAAAGTTTTAGGAAGGACGGTTATGCCAGAGTTAGCGAATGGAGGAAAGAATTGGAGCAACTTACCTCTGGAGGTGATGAGCTGTCAAGTGCCCCCTGTATTTACCTCTGTGGGTGATGAGCCGTTAGTGCCCCCTGTATTTACCTCTGTGGGTGATGAGATTTCCGAGGCCCCTGTACTTACTTCTGTGGGTGATGAGCTCTCAATGCCCCTGTATCTTTCTGTGTGGGTGATGAGCAGTCAGTGCCCCCCTATACTTACCTCTGTGGGTGACGAACTGTCAGTGTCCTCTGTACTTACCTGTGTGGGTGATGAGCTGTCAGTACCCCATGTACTTACCTCTGTGGGTGATGAGCAGTCAGTACCCCATGTACTGAAAAAAAGGGACAGTTCCCCCAGGTTTTTTTTTTAGCAACATAGTCTAATAGTCAATGAGGTTAGAAATATAATGAAATATGATCTTTTATTGTACAACGAATGCAATACAACTTATTATTGGATTCTTAAAATTTGGAAGCTCTGGTTACAGACAGTCTAAAAAATGTACCATCAATACTAACAAATGATTAACAATACAGTACATTGTATACAATTGTGGAATTGACGTCCATGCGAGTACCCCGACGCGTTTCCACTTTAAAACAAGAAATCCCAAATCTAACCTTTTGGTGAATTACATAACTACATAAAACAAATCATTTTTCAAGCACGTATCACAAATGTTTATTTTCTGTATTCTAGTGAATGTATACATATGGTCCTTTCTTCGTTCCCCAACTCCCCCTCTAGGGTGGATGCCAGCTCTCACACAGGCTTCCCGGCACGGTGGGGAGACGTGAACACTTTCACGATTCTCCCATTCATTATGCCCTCCTACTGTGTGGCCATTCCATTTTTGGCCACAACCTCCTTTCATCGCCTTGATTGCAGCATGTTGTCTGTCTCCATTCACCATACTCACTACACCTTTGATGGTTCTGTTATATTAATACATATATCAACATTAAGATTCTCTAATATAGCAACAATTCTATATTTCAATAAATTGTAATATAATCCACTTGTCTCAACATATGTTGAGGTCAAGATTAAAATAAACTCATGCATGCTGGTGGGGACATGTTTACCTGGTACTATGACAGTGCTGCTAAAGTATACTAATATCCCAGACAATCCCTATTTAATCATTCACTGAATTATATCACAGGTGTCGTCCATCCCTTCTCCCCCTGATGATCCAAATGTGTGACTCCCTGTAAGCCTCTGTTTGGCTGGCTCCTGCCTGGAGGAGTGGGGGACGGCGGCATATGAAGATCCCTGGATCATTGTATTCTATTCAAAATCTCTGGTTATATGTTAGTTTCCGAAACTCATTATTTGAGTGGTAAATATATTTATATTATATATACATAGATGCTAGTACTGGGTTAGAATGTCAGAATCTTAATATTTTTTCCGACATACCTCACCAGAGTGCAAATCCCCCTGAAGATGACCATGACGGCATTGGTCGAAACACGTCGTTAACTCACATGGAAGTCAATTCCACAATTGTATACAATGTACTGTATTGTTAATCATTTGTAAGTATTGATGGTACATTTTTTAGACTGTCTGTAACCAGAGCTTCCAACTTTTAAGAATCCAATAATAAGTTGTATTGCATTCGTTGTACAATAAAAGATCATATTTCATTATATTTCTATCCTCATTGACTATTAGACTATGTCGCAAAAAAAAAACCCTGGGGGAACTGTCACTTTTTTTGCTTAATTCTTTGGGGTGTGCGGCTCCTGGACTCTAATACATGCGTTTTCTCATTTTTTCGTACCCCATGTACTTACCTCTGTGGGCGATGAGCAGTCAGTACTCCATGTACTTACCTTTGTGGATGATGAGCTGTCAGTACCCCATGTACTTACCTTTGTGGGTGAAGAGCTGTCAGTACCCCATGTACTTACCCCTGTGGGTAATGAGCTGTCAGTACCCCATGTACTTACCCCTGTGGGTAATGAGCTGTCAGTACCCCATGTACTTACCCCTGTGGGTGATGAGCTGTCAGTACCCCCTGTGGGTGATGAGCTGTCAGTACCCTCTGTGGGTGATGAGCTGTCAGTACCCCCTGTGGGTGATGAGCTGTCAGTACCCCATGTACTTACCTCTGTGGGCGATGAGCAGTCAGTGCCCCCGCAGCTGGTGTAGTGCTTCAGGGATATAAAATCCAGGCTCTTCTCTCTCTGCAGTGCTTCCAGGATGGATCAGAGTGATTCCGATTGGTCAGTGCCGGCACAGAGCATCTCTCTGATCCGTCCCGGAGGTCCTGCACAGAGAGGAAAGAGAAGAGCCAGGATTCTAAATCCTTGGAGCACTACACCGGCTGCGGGGGGCGTGTACTGCTTATCAGGAAATGGGGGGGTGTTCACTTTTTCATTTTTGTGAAGAAGTAAACCCTTTAAAGTGTGTTCAGCCACAACCTATTTTCTTGCTTTTGAGTAGTGAAGGGAAAGGATAGAACCCCTGCCTGTTTTTTGCTGCTCTTTGGAGAGGTTTTTCATCACTCCTTGTCCTGCTGACAACATTTTACTAGAAGTGAGAGGAACTTCCCAACACTGACATTATAACAGCCTTTGTTTAGTAGAGAAGGGAAACTCCCCAGATTGTTATTTCCGTGTCCCTGTTGCAGATTTCCCCTCACTTCCTGTCTGGAAGAACGTTCTTAGCAGAACAGGAAGTCAGGGAAAATCTCTCTAACGGAGCCCAGGACAGCAGACGGGTTCTAAATCTAATCAACTCTGCGGCTAGAAAATAATTTTGTCTGTAACCAGAGTTCGCCTTTAACTAGACCCAAAATCCGCCTCAGCTATTAAATAAATAAAAAGGCGCTGTTCCCCCGGTATACCTTCATAACCGGCTGGGCGAAGTACTTGGCGCTCCAGTCACAGAAGCCGGTCTGCAAAGAGCCTGAGATGAAGCCTTTATGAACGATCCCGTCTTCTCCGTCTTCAGCTGTCTGGGGGGAGAAAGACATTGGTCAGCCAATCAAATCCCCAAAACACAGAGGAATGGGCTGTACCATCTGTCCCCTGCAACCAATCAGAATCCAGGTGACATTTAACCCGGTATAAGTATTCACTGCTGTCACCTTACTGGAGGGTTTTCTGTAATCTTGGCAAATGATTGGCCATCTCCATTACAGAGAACACCCAGATCTGGGGATCGTTTCCTTCAGTTTGCTGCGTTTACATTTGAAGTTTAATTTACGTAGAATTGCGCTGGAATGATTTCTGTGCGTTTCCTCCGAGTGTTCGAGTTTCCTGTCACACTCAGTATTCAAAAAGGTAAAAGGTTCATTTCTGAGAGCGCTGCGTCTAAATAATTCTATGAAAACTTTCCTAAGCTCCCTCGTAGCCAGAGGATGAAATCAATGGATGATTCTGTGAAAACTGGGCTAAGCTCCCACAGTGCCAGAGGATGACATCAATGGATGATTCTGTGAAAACTGGGCTAAGCTCCCTTAGTGCCATAGGATGACATCAATGGATGATTTTGTGAAAACTGGGCAAAGCCCCCTCAGTGCCAGAGGATGACATCAATAGATGATTTTGTGAAAACTAGGCTAAGCTCCCTCAGTGCCAGAGGATGACATCAATAGATGATTCTGTGAAAACTGGACTAAGCTCCCTCAGCGCCAGAGGATGACATCAATAGATGATTCTGTGAAAACTGGGCTAAGCTCCCTCAGCGCCAGAGGATGACATCAATGGATGATTCTGTCAAAACTGGGCTAAGCTCCCACAGTGCCAGAGGATGACATCAATGGATGATTCTTTCAAAACTGGGCTAAGCTCCCTCAGTGCCAGAGGATGACATCAATGGATGATTCTTTCAAAACTGGGCTAAGCTCCCTCAGCGCCAGAGGATGACATCAATAGATGATTCTGTGAAAACTGGACTAAGCTCCCTCAGCGCCAGAGGATGACATCAATAGATGATTCTGTGAAAACTGGGCTGAGTTCCCGCACAGCCAAAAGGAAGACATCATCAGATCAACATTGTACAAATCAGCATTCAGAACACACACTGGCTAACAATCAATCAGGTTCTATTTCTTAAGGGCCCGCCCCTTTTTCTCAAATAGCCAGTACAATAGAATATTTCTCAGTGCTCAGCCTCACCGATCAGCAAGAGGACCTGTCTAATCTGATTGTAGCATGAAAACTAGTTACATATATTTACAAACTGCACATTTCTGATGGTAGGAGAGTATTATACACCTGGAGGAGGCTTCCCCCCCCCCCCACCCCATTCTTGTTGAAAAGTATGAAAAGTCCTCAAATGTGATTTGCTGAGTTGGGCTCTTTAGAAGTTGTCACCACAGAGAGGGAGGGGTTAACCTCCAGATAAACAGCCCCCTATATACGCCATGTGTCTTGCTGTCATTAAGTGCAACCGCACGATACAGACGCTCCCCTATATAAATGTGAAGCTTCCACAAACTGCAACACAGACTTCTGCATTTAACCCCTTCCCACCCAGAAACTGCGTCACTTTAATGGAATTCTGTACGCCGGTGAACTGCAATCATGTGACCAGTGTGATTGGCTTTCACAGTGGTCGTCACATGATCAGGAGCCAATCCCTCTGGTTGCTGATCATTAGTGGGAAGTGAGAGTATTCTCTGACAGCTCGGTCTCTGTGCCGGGAGTGGACAGACCGCGCTCTCAGCACAGGAACATTGGCCGCCCGGTGACATATATATATCACACACACACACACAGCATGTGGGTTGTAAAGCCCGCTCCTTTGGCGCAGCATACGCGTGTTACATGGACAGCAACACGTCAAACTAGACATGGATTAGATGGACGGGTCCTTCTGCTTATTGGTATGGAGGAGAACCTCTACATTGTACTTTGTGAATCCCCCGCCCACCATTCACTGCCCATAATAGCCTTTATATGGCCAAGTAGCCGCCATGTTTGTGTTCACCCATTTTCTCGGTTACATTGTTATACTGAAAAAACAAAATCACCACAATGCTTTATTTGATGCATAATGCTTTGCATACACATTCCACAGGTTACCATTCCAAAAAGGCTGCATATGACTGGATCTGCAGAGAGTCTTGTGAATCCTCTACACCTCCGCTCACTTCGGCCTCTGGATTTCCCCAAAAGGGCCCAACACCAGCCAAGAAAAATATACACCTTATAAATGTTGGTTTGGCCCCCCCCCCAGATCATCCCCTGGTCCCTCCTGGCTCACCCTGCACCCCGCCTCCTGCCTCATCCTACCCCCCCCTCCTCCTGGCTCATCCTAGCCCCCCCTCCTCCTGCCTCATCCTACCCCCCCTTCTGCCTCATCCTACCCCCCCTCCTCCTGCCTCATCCTAGCCCCCCCTCCTCCTGCCTCATCCTACCCCCCCCTGCTCCTACCCCCCCCGCCTCATCCTAGCCCCCCCCTCCTGCCTCATCCTAGCCCCCCCTCCTGCCTCATCCTAGCCCCCCCCCTCCTGCCTCATCCTAGCCCCCCCCTCCTGCCTCATCCTAGCCCCCCCCTCCTGCCTCATCCTAGCCCCCCCCTCCTGCCTCATCCTAGCCCCCCCCTCCTGCCTCATCCTAGCCCCC
This sequence comes from Rana muscosa, assembly GCA_029206835.1. Taxonomy (NCBI): domain Eukaryota; kingdom Metazoa; phylum Chordata; class Amphibia; order Anura; family Ranidae; genus Rana; species Rana muscosa. The sequence continues at coordinate 24,491,217 of CM055128.1, forward strand.
CCCCCTCCTGCCTCATCCTAGCCCCCCCCCTCCTGCCTCATCCTAGCCCCCCCCTCCTGCCTCATCCTACCCCCCCTCCTGCCTCATCCTACCCCCCTCCTGCCTCATCCTACCCCCCTCCTGCCTCACCCTGGTCCCCTCCTGGCTCATCCTTCCCCCCCTCTTGGTCGCTCCTGCCTCATCCTGGCCCCTCCTGCCCTCCTTCTGGCTCCCTCCCGCCCCCCTCCTGGTCCTTTTAATAAGCACATGTTGTTCTATGTAAGCTGGGCCTGGAGAAGAACAGTGTGAGCGTTACGAACGGCGGATCACCGAGCGAGCAGCTGAAACCGGATTAAATATTTATGAGCAGCAGACGGCTTCTAGGCGGCTCAGAGAGAAGAGGAGGTGGTGGAGGAGAAGAAGACAGAGCTCGGAATATGTGACATGCACCGGTGTCAGGCCTGCGTGATGTATGCAAATATATACCCATTACTGTACAACATACCGGAGGATTCCCATCACAGAGCGGGGTTCAGGATGGTTGCCGTATGTTTCTGCACATGGATGTTCTATGAAGAAATATACTGAATAATGAAGATAAACCCGCAGGTGTCCTTAAAGAGAAACTTCACTTCAAAAGGGGGAGCTCTGCTCTTTCTCCCCACCCCCTCCCCTTTTCACATTTTGGCCATTTTTTTTGGTGGGGGGGGGGGGGAAGCAGGTACCTGGTTTTGACAGGTACCCGCTTCCACCTCCACTCAAATTGCCCCCCTCCTTCCCCCACAGCCTTCTGGGACACATCACAGATCCCAAAAGGCTGAGGGGCGATTCAAATAGCGCAGTGCGAATTGCAATTGTGCAGTAAAAAGCTGGTTGTGAAGCCGCAGCCAGTCGCAGCCAGCTGCCCACAGTTAATGTGCCGGAGACCGAAGCCCTGACTGCAATTCACATGCAATAATAAAGCAATGTTTCAGCTGACTTTTATAGCACCAGTCTTTCTCCTTTTTATAATGGCCACCAGTCTTATGCAATGGAAGTTCAGGGGAAAGAGCGCTGTAAACCACTACAGAAAGGATGATTTTCTCACCGCCTGAATAGCAATCAATGGAAAAAAAATAAAATTTTGCTTAAAAGGTATTCATGCACCTTTACAATGAAGCATTATTATTTCTGCCCGGAGTTCTGCTTTAACAGTCAAAGAGAGAGAAGGCTTTTTCTGTTCCTTACAGCGTCTGATAATCTGATCACACGCCGGTCTGATGACACGTGGACCCCTGAAGGCCATGCAGATCAGACTTTTTTTTTATATAAACGTGTTCTGTGGTCCCGCACTTTAGTCCAAGTGAAAGCTGCAAATCCGGACTGAAGGGAAAGGGAAGAAAGCGCTAGAACAATGATAGGTTTGTCTTCAATAGCAGAGCTAAAGCTGTTCATCCTCCTAGGACACTAGCAAAAAAACTGAGGCATGGTGGTAGTAGGAGGGAAAAAATGCAGCAATAAGCTTTGCCACCAATCCTGCTTCATGAAATCTGCTTTTTGTGAATCAATTTGCTCATCACAGGTTAAATATCGATGACTGAAAATCCCGCTAAAGGAGGGCTTACCTGGTCAGGGCCTTTGTCGAACATCTTGCGGGTGCGGGGGAACTGGTGGGAATGGGGCGTGTACTGGACCCCCATAGCTGTTCCGACATTGGCTGGCCGGTTGGAAGGAAGCTCCCTGTTGGCAGGAGGCTTTGTCATGTCATTGGTAAGGCTGGAGCTGCTGGTACTTGGAGTTGGAGGGGAACCCCTGAAGGAACAGCAAACGTCACTTTATCACTTTTCTCTAACAGGCAATGTGTCACAGACAGAAAGTAATAAAAGTTATACTTGTAAAAAAAAATAAAAAAAAATAAATAAAAGTATATCCTGTATGTTCTGCACAGATCACTGAAAACCAAATGGCAGGTATTTTAAATAAGCCAAAACAAATACAGGGGCTGCCAATGCAGCTGTTGGTAAAGTGATTGTAAAGTCACAGCTGTTAAAAACTTTTATCCTCTCTGTTTTAGCTCCATATTAAATGAAGAATGAGTGTTTTTTTTAATTATTTTTTTTATTGCAGAGCACTGCACTGCAGTCACGTGTCCTCCCTGATCTAAGGGAGTACAGTGGGAGGGGCTGAGATTCCCTTCTGATGTATGCAAGCTAGCAGAGGGAGGACACATGACCACACAGCAGTACTCTGCAAAAAATAATAAAAAAGGTATGTAGCAGTATCATTAAAAAACAAACAAAAAAACACACACACACACACACTGCATTTAATATAGATCTAAACAGAGAAGTATTTAATAGATTTGACACTACAACCACTTTACTAAAGAGGAGGGGAGGAGCAGGTGCAAATAAATAGTATTACACAGGTTCTCACACTATGGAAATGACAGGGAGAGAGGGAGGGGGAGGGGAAGGGGAAGGGGGGAGATGTAGTCACGCTGAAAAGAGAGCAGAATGATGGAGGGACGTAATTTGACCACCTATCAGGGATCAGCAGCCATGATTAGATTACATAAAGGATCAACCAGGTATTGTACACCATGAAAAGGAACATATGACATTGCAAAAGCACTGGGCTATATATTATGCCTTACAGGGACAGGAGCATTTTTTTTAGGGTTAAAACCACTTTAGGATGCTTCCTATCTGCCCTGAGCGCAGTACTTTATATATCACTCAAGTTAATGACTCAAAGTACTGAGGCCAGTAAGAAATTGAAGTGAAAGTCACTATAGGGAGAGCGCTCAGCCCCACACTGGAGAACTGTCACTGGAAAGAGGCAGCTGACCAAGTCTGGTGTTCATAGAGATGTATAGCCAATGTCTGGAAGTAGTTATAGCGCCCCCTTCATCAAGGCTGCTGTATGACACTGATGTTCCAAAAATCCATTTCATATATATATATATAAAAAATAAAAAAAAATATTACAAAAAGAATTTGGACCAAAGAGATCTTCAGTCTGTTATAAGCCAGGATGGGCAAATGGCAGCCATTGAGGTTGTGCTGAGAACTCACTATAGTGACTTGTAACTCACTTCCTGCAATCTACATTCTGCTGTGTGCAGCCAGATCCCCAGTCTCTTCTCACTTCCTGCAATCTACATTCCACTGTGTACAGCCAGATCCGCGGTCTCTTCTCACTTCCTGCAATCTACATTCCACTGTGTACAGCCAGATCCCTGGTCTCTTCTCAATTCCTGCAATCTAAATTCCGCTGTGCACAGCGAGATCAATGGTCTCTACTCACTTCCTGCAATCTACATTCTGCTGTGTGCAGCCAGATCTCTGGTCTCTTCTCACTTCCTGCAATCTACATTTCGCTGTGTACAGCCAGATCCCTGGTCTCTTCTCACTTCCTGCAATCTACATTCCGCTGTGCACAGCCAGATCCCCGGTCTCTTCTCACTTCCTGCAATCTACATTCTGCTGTGTGCAGCCAGATCTCTGGTCTCTTCTCACTTCCTGCAATCTACATTCCGCTGTGTGCAGCCAGATCCCTGGTCTCTTCTCACTACTTGATGGACTTTGTTACCTTTATTTCCATGTCAATGGCAGCCTACGTCTTTCTCTCACTGTGGATTGTTACCTGAAGTCCTGCCAAGAAATGATCTGCCATTGTGCAATACATCAATAACACATTTCAGGACCTTCCTCACCCGACTTGATGGATCAGCATGCCTTTGTTGGTGGGACTGGCCGGGGCGGACTGCGTCAGCGATGCGGCATCCAGAATGCGCTGTGGCCGGGTGCTTACGGTGGCCTGTGGAAAGATACAAATAAAATCTGAGTCTCCAGGAACAAGCTGCAGCGGGGCAGCACTTCCGACAGCCGTGCAGCGAAATATATGGCTGTGGATAAGCGGCATCCCATGAGGGCCATCAAACACCGGCCCCTCTCCAAGAATGACGCCGCCATATAAATCATTAAGAATAATAATAAAGCCAAGTATGGGCCTCTAGCGACATACTCCGAATGTTACTTCTCTCCACGCGACGCTTTATATGATAAACAGCCATTATTTCTATTCGTATTGCCTGTACATAAAACTAGATTGGGATAAGTTCACAATTTGGAACATGTTCTGTATTTATGGTGGAAGATGTAACATGTTCCACTAGCTGCAGCCGCTCCCCCCCCCCTCCCTAAGGAAAGTAAGCGGGGACCTTCTCCCAGCGCCCATTGCTGTCAGGATTCGAAAATAACGTGGTTGTGCGGGGCTCTGCCCACACGGCAGCGTCATTCATTCACAGTTTTCTGAACTACAAGTACAGTCAAGCCTTTGCAGCTGACAGCTTGTAGTTGTGAATGGATTGCGGGGGCGCCAACGAGCGACCTTGTAAGCTCATTCACAAGCCATGCAGTTTGTAAACAGTCAGCCCGTATGCAGGCAAAGAGGTGTGCAGGCACGGCTGAAAGCTGCAGGGGTGATCTGCAGGAGTCTGCCATTGCACTCCTCAGCCACTGATCCCGAGTGCAATGCTTTCCAAACTCCTTTGGGAAAAAAATAATAAATGCACATTTTTTTCCTGCAAAAAATATGCGCATTTATTATTTTTTCCATAAGGGTGAACTTATCCTTTAAAGAAGTAAACCCTCTTTTTTCCCTGAAAAAAAAAAACCCTGCAAGAGAAAGGCATAATGAGCTAGTATGCACAGCATACTAGCTCATTATGTGGCACTTACCTGAGATCGAAGCCCACGAAGCGCTCCTCGTTCCCCTCAGTGGCCGCCGCCATGTCCCCTCAGAGCGTCTTCCTTGTATCGCCGCTCCGGCGCTGTGACTGGCCGGAGCGGCGATGACGTCACTTCTGCGAATGCGTCCATTTTCCCATTCAGAAAACCAGCACGCTCAGTCCGCATGCGCCGTAGACATTGGTGCAGTGTTTTCTGCAAATATCTCCTTAACCGTGTAGGTTAAGGAGATATGTCTTGCACCTACAGGTAAGCCTTAATCTAGGCTTACCTGTAGGTGCAAGTTGTCTGGTTGGGTTTACAACCACCTTAAAGTGTATGTAAACCAGATCTGAATATGGAGGACTGGAGTTGTGTGTTGGATTTTCCTTTGGGATCTCTTGTTTCCTTGAGGGATCGTGTTATCCAATTTAAACCGATACACAGAGCATATATTACACCCTATAGACTTCAAAAGATAAATCCTGCTTGTTGCTCTAAGTGTTGGAGGTGCGGAGCATCTCGAGGGGATTTCACGCACATCTTCTGGTCCTGCCCATATACAGGCATACTCCACTTTTAAGTGCACAATGGGACCAGAGCATGTATGTAAAATGAAAAATGTACTTAAAGTGAAGCAATACTTTTTTCCACTTCTGGGGCGTCAGGGACTGTAGTGGGGGCGTCAGGGAGTGTAGTGGGGGGCGTCAGGGAGTGTAGTGGGGGGCGTCAGGGAGTGTAGTGGGGGGGGTCAGGGAGTGTAGTGGGGGGCGGTCAGGGAGTGTAGTGGGGGGCGTCAGGGAGTGTAGTGGGGGGCGTCAGGGAGTGTAGTGGGGGGCGTCAGGGAGTGTAGTGGGGGGGCGTCAGGGAGTGTAGTGGGGGGGCGTCAGGGAGTGTAGTGGGGGGGCGTCAGGGAGTGTAGTGGGGGGGCGTCAGGGAGTGAAGTGGGGGGCTACAGGGAGTGAAGTGGGGGGCTACAGGGAGTGAAGTGGGGGGCGTCAGGGAGTGAAGTGGGGGGCGTCAGGGAGTGAAGTGGGGGGCGTCAGGGAGTGAAGTGGGGGGCGTCAGGGAGTGAAGTGGGGGGCGTCAGGGAGTGAAGTGGGGGGCGTCAGGGAGTGAAGTGGGGGGCGTCAGGGAGTGAAGTGGGGGGCGTCAGGGAGTGAAGTGGGGGGCGTCAGGGAGTGAAGTGGGGGGCGTCAGGGAGTGAAGTGGGGGGCGTCAGGGAGTGTAGTGGGGGGGGTCAGGGAGTGTAGTGGGGGGGTCAGGGAGTGTAGTGGGGGGGGGTCAGGGAGTGTAGTGGAGAGGGGGTCAGGGAGTGAAGTGGGGGGCGTCAGGGAGTGAAGTGGGGGGCGTCAGGGAGTGAAGTGGGGGGCGTCAGGGAGTGAAGTGGGGGGCGTCAGGGAGTGAAGTGGGGGGCGTCAGGGAGTGAAGTGGGGGGCGTCAGGGAGTGAAGTGGGGGGCGTCAGGGAGTGAAGTGGGGGGCATCAGGGAGTGAAGTGGGGGGCGTCAGGGAGTGAAGTGGGGGGCGTCAGGGAGTGAAGTGGGGGGCGTCAGGGAGTGAAGTGGGGGGCGTCAGGGAGTGAAGTGGGGGGCGTCAGGGAGTGAAGTGGGGGGCGTCAGGGAGTGAAGTGGGGGGCGTCAGGGAGTGAAGTGGGGGGCGTCAGGGAGTGAAGTGGGGGGCGTCAGGGAGTGAAGTGGGGGGCGTCAGGGAGTGAAGTGGGGGGCGTCAGGGAGTGAAGTGGGGGGCGTCAGGGAGTGAAGTGGGGGGCGTCAGGGAGTGAAGTGGGGGGCGTCAGGGAGTGAAGTGGGGGGCGTCAGGGAGTGAAGTGGGGGGCGTCAGGGAGTGAAGTGGGGGGCGTCAGGGAGTGAAGTGGGGGGCGTCAGGGAGTGAAGTGGGGGGCGTCAGGGAGTGAAGTGGGGGGGCGTCAGGGAGTGAAGTGGGGGGGCGTCAGGGAGTGAAGTGGGGGGCGTCAGGGAGTGAAGTGGGGGGCGTCAGGGAGTGAAGTGGGGGGGGTCAGGGAGTGTAGTGGGGGGGGTCAGGGAGTGTAGTGGGGGGGGGGTCAGGGAGTGTAGTGGGGGGGTCAGGGAGTGTAGTGGGGGGGTCAGGGAGTGTAGTGGGGGGGGGGTCAGGGAGTGTAGTGGAGAGGGGGTCAGGGAGTGTAGTGGGGGGGGGGGTCAGGGACTGTAGTGGGGGGGGTCAGGGACTGTAGTGGGGGGGGTCAGGGACTGTAGTGGGGGGGGTCAGGGACTGTAGTGGGGGGGGGTCAGGGACTGTAGTGGGGGGGGTCAGGGACTGTAGTGGGGGGGTCAGGGAGTGTGTTTCCAAGTAGCGGGGAATCTGAACTATCCGTGCACGGATTACTCAACTGCAGCTTTAGCTTAAGAGCCACTTTACATACACTCACGGGTATGTCCTTACTCGCGAGTGTATGTAAAGTGAGTGTACTAAAAGTGGGGTATGCCTGTATAGTTATAATCTGGGTAGAGGTAGTGGATCTATTTAAATTCTATCACCTCTGCTCTTTTGCCGGTTTCAATGTCGGTTTGTCTGCTGGGCTTGGTAGAGGATATTACCCCTATAGTGACCGAGCAAATATTTATTAATACAATATTATTCTACACAAGAAAAGCTATTGCACTACATTGGAAGAAACCTCATCCTCCTATGCTTATATATTGGAAACAAATGATAAATAACAATCTTCAATTGTATAGAGATACCTACAGGAACAGGGGTCGTCCTAGTAAATATGATAAAGTTTGGGCAAAGTGGTTGGACAAATCGTACACGGCATCTAATATAGATGGAGGTAATGATTCATAGAAGGGATGTTCCCTATATGGGATACCTGGGCTAAGAAATGATGGTAAATAATTGGGACAACCATTGTAATTTTTCTTTATTTGCTATACAGGGTGATGGGATCGTGCGATTTTACGAATATACCGTATTTTTCGCTCCATAAGACGCACTTTTCCCCCCCAAAAAAACGGGGGGAAATGTGTGTGCGTCTTATGGAGCGAATACTGACCAGGAGAGCCGCTAAAAGGGGATTGTTTCGGCGGCAGAACGATGCCCCATGCATCACTCTGCCCCAGCTAAATCCTGTTTCTCACCTGCCTTCAGCTGCTACTGGGAGAGAAACAAAAGGGTATTGTTCTTTATTTAACCCCCACGGGATCGGCATTCATATGTAAATTACGCGGGCATTGTTGTGTTAATAAGGTCGGCCGCCGCGATTCATATGCAAATTACGCCCGCACCTCTGCATGCCGCCCACCTAGAAGGTGTGAACAGCATACAGGTGAGTATAGGGGGCATGTCAAGGGGATCAAAGAGGGGGGTTTGAGGTGCAGAGGTGAGCAGAGGCGTGCAGAGTTTAATGGGAAGGAGGGGTTGGAGTGCAGATGTTAGAAGAGGAGGGGTTTGGGGGAGAGAGGTTAGCAGATGAGTTAGAGGGGCAGAGTTGTATTGAGAGGGAGATAGGAATGCAGAGATTAGTAGAGAGATGGGGGGGTTACTGTGAATACACCATTTACATCACTGGTCAGTAAATGTCTCAATATGCAAATACTCCTGATGTGTTGAGGTCATGTAAATGTCCCAGTTACATGGGGGATCAGTGTAGGGTGCCCCCTTACATTGGTTGTCAGTGTAGAAATATTATTCTGTAATGTTTTATTAAATATTTTAGTACACCATTTGGTTCAGGATTTTTTTTTTTCATATTTTCCTCCTCTAAAATCTAGGTGCGTCTTATGGAGCGAAAAATACGGTATTTCAGATTTAATGTGTATGATGTGTTATGTCTTGTTCTGTTTCTTTGTTTAAAAAATTCAATAAAAAGATTTATTAAAAAAAGTGTATCTAAACCCAAGAACAGAAATGTCACATATTGCAGCTTACCTGTTCTTAGATGTGGTGGCTGCATTAGTGTTCTTTTACTTTCACCTGGTGATCCTGCCGGTAACACACTTCCTTTCCTAGGAGGACAACGCTCACTGCTTTACTGTATCTATGGAGCAGTGCTGTCACCCTAGGACAGGACTAAAAGGACACCTTCCCCTCTCCTTACATAGCATAGAGGTTGGGTGTTCTGTAATATACAGAGAGAACTGTGCAGGGCTGATATAACGATAACGTGCAGAAGACAAAGGTTTGGCTCTGTAATTCTTCTTAGGATCAAGCCGCTCGGCTGTTATCCTAAGGAGCGGGAGCCCCGAGCGACAAGGCGACACGTCCGCCGGCTGGCCTGAAGACCCGAATGAAACCAGAATTGGCTTAGATCGGGTCACCAATCTAGTAACACGGAAGCCATGTCATGACATCGCTTCCGGTTTACTCGGCTGCCAATGGCGCTGATTTTAAAAAGTCTATAGCATTCCAAAACGCTGATTTTGGCGTCTTGAATACTTTTAAGTGCAAAGGAGGGATTTGGGGTCTTATAGACCCCAGACCCCACAATAAAGAGGACCTGTCACCACTTATTACTGTCACAAGGGATGTTTACATTCCTCCTAACAATAAAAGTGATCAAAGTGACCAGAATTATTTTTTTTTTTTTTAAGAGACTGTAAAAAAAAAAAATCATAGAAAAAATGAAAAATAAAAAAAGTAAAGCGCCCCGTCCCTCCGTGCGCATGCGTAGAAGCGAAGGCATACGCAAAGGGTTAAGGGTCTATTAGACCCTCAATGTCTCCCCTGCTCTACAAAGCATCTAATCAAACACAGATTATGCTTGATTATCTTCTTCCCTCGCAGTAATCGTCACTTCCGGCTTCATTCGTCAGAGGAGATCGGGGGGACGGATGTTCCTCCATCTCCTCTGTGTTCATAAATCATAACAGTCGTTTAATGTGGCTCCGGTCTCCCCGGAGGGATGGGAGAGCTTGGGAAGCAGCATGGCCAGAGCAGCCCTTCTCATCACTTTCACTAAACAGCCAATCGCAGGTCGAAAAAGAGGACACCAAGATCATGGCTGGAATTGTTTTCTGGGAGGGGTTTGCCTTTATAGGAATCTAATATTAGAAAAAAAAATTTGTATATTTTCAGCATCTATATCAAATCGATAGATGAAATAACTCCGCCCATCTGCTGTGACCATTATGATGGGCTGACACTTGTAATATCTGCTCAGTGGTTGGGCTAGACAGTTACAAGATGCAATGCAGGAAACTCTATATACCCGTCATGGGAGAAGAACACGGGGGCCGCCTTCTGAAAATGCTAGTTACCTGGCTGTGGCTTGTAAAGCTGAAGACTCGCACCTAGAAACCGTTTTAGAGTTCTGACTGCTCATCTTATAACGTCTTCCAGGACACTAGCGGCTTATATGAATGAAGCTGCTGGATTGGTATGACAGCCAGACCACGTGTTGGAGAGATACAAGAAGTCTCATCCTACAAGCCTGTCTGGTGACAGGTTCCCTTTAAATTTCTCTCAGCAGCAGAGGATGAGTGGCAGTGTGTGGGCGGAGGGGGGGGGGGGGGGTGGGAATCCCCCTGGCAGCCGCTGTCACCGACTCCTAGCAGAATTTTCTGAGCGCATCACAATGGCGGTCCCCCGGGAGGAGCGCCACTCTGCTGCATGCAGGACATGGAAATGCTGCGACGAGACGGGAAATCCCGGGAATCACTTTCCTTCAATTCAGTGTAATTACCACAAACCTCATTATCAAATATCCATCCTACATGGTGTCATGCCTCCCCAACGCAGAAAAATGCAGGCTATCCCTCCCCCACTTACACCTCACAACGCTGGATATATTACACCCTCCACCACAAAGCCCATACATTGTATATTGCCCCCCCCCCCACCACATAGGTCAAACATTGCATGTTACCCCCCCCTCCACCATAGAGCTCATACATTGTATTTTGCCCCCCCCCACAAAGGTCAAACATTGTATATTACCCCCCCCCCTCTGACCACAGAGCCCATACATTGTATATTGCCCCCCCTCCACAGAGGTCAAACATTGTACATTACCCCCCCCCCCCCCCCAACCATAGAGCTCATACATTGTATATTACCACCCTCCCACCACAAAGCCCATACATTGTATATTACCCCCCCCCCACTACAAAGCTCATGCATTGTATATTGCCCCCCCCCACAACAGAGCCCAAACATTGTATATTACCACCCTCCCACCACAGAGCCCATACATTGTATATTACCCCCCCCCCACTACAGAGCTCATACATTATATATTACACCCCCCCAACCACAGAGCTCATACATTGTACAGTATATTACCCCCCCCCCACTACAGAGCTCATACATTATATATTACACCCCCCCAACCACAGAGCTCATACTCATACATTGTATCTGACACACTCCCTACCGCAATATAGAGCCCATACATTGTATATTGTCCCCCCACACAGAGGTCATTACTGTATATTATCCCCGACAGAGCTCATCATATAGTGTATATTGCTACACACCCCCCCCCCCCCCACAGAGGTCAGACAACCCACCTTATAGGCAATACTGTGAGGACTTTCATAGCGAGGTCGGAGGCTTCTGGGTAGGGATCAGCAGCCAGATGAAGGAGCACCCGCCAAATCTGTGTGTACACGCTGTTGAAGGACACGCCTACAGGAGAAAAGGTTCACGTGTCAGTCAGTCACTGCCTA